>JBBPKF010000756.1:0-10125 GCA_038089175.1 Binderoboletus segoi | reverse complement strand
CTCGTGGAGGAGGCGGGCGTTGGGCGTGCACGGGCGTCTGAATCGGGGTCGCCAGTGCGCCATGTGTCAATGGAACACGGTTGGCTGGAGTAGCAATTGCTCCCGATCCAGAAGTCGATGCGCGGTATGGTGATTTCTGGGGTGCGGTGGCGAGGGCACGAGTCGGGGTTTCAGCTTGGGCATGTTGAGCGGAAGTGGCCATCTCTTGACGCAAGTGTCGTGGTATATGCATGATGGGTGTCTCAGGCTGGTGGCCCTCGTGCTCAACCTTGACGCGAGATTCATCGCGCCTCGTTGACGAACCCTCGGAAACCGCTGGCTGGCCATGGGGAGCAGGCGTTTGAGGGTTTGGTGTGCGCTCCGCAAACTCGGGTCGACGGTACAACTCGTTCTTGTCAAACTTGGCCTAAAAGCAAAGTCAGGACAAGGACATTCGAGATCGTGGGCGATGGACCACGCACCGGAGGGACCTTGATCTTGACGACCTCTTGCGCGTAGGCCTTGTCGTACAAACAATTTCCAAGTAGATTTCCGAAGTTTCGAAGGGTCCGTTTGAGGGCGTCTGTGATCGCCTCTTTCTTGCACTAGGAAAACACACCCGGGATAGATCACGACGATGGGCCGAAAGTAAACAAGACCGGCCAACTTACCTTGTCCAACGCACCGGCCTTGCTCTTTCCGTTTTCCAGCATCCCATACCCGACGTCTTCGTGGTACACCCCGTCCCTGAGGGTCACCCGGACGATGGCCGTGACGCCGATATTGAATCTCTTGGACTCCTCGCTGTAGTCGATGAAGTCGGTGGAGAGATTGACGACGCTCGAACTCCAGCCGTTGAAGCCAAAGACCTCGTTGGCGAGATTGATGATCTTCCAGCCCTCGGCGTAGGTCAGCTTGGGGCCGCCGCCGGGGCCGGGCCGTTGGCTGATGTATTCGGGACCGAGTTTCTTGTCGAGCTTGGCCTGGAGGGTGGCGATCTGTCTCGCGGTGGCGCTGTCCTCGGAAAGCGGGGGGAACCCAAAGGACGAGTGGGCCATGGGCGAAGGGGAGAAAAAGGGCGGAACGGAGGGTGCGCCGTGTGCACGCGCGTCAAAGGACATGGCGCCGCTGGTGACGACGGAGGGCGGAGCGGGAGCGTTGTTGAACGCCTCGAGGAGATGCCCACTGAACGCGCCAGCCATGGATGTTGGGAATCAAACAGTCAGGGGCTGGATGATATCGTAGGCCCAACTAGGGATCAATCATCTGATTGATCTGGTGACCACACCACACCTTCAAGTTGGGTCCTGTGGGAGAATTTTGGTTACTTCAGTGTTGGGTAGCTAACAAAATTAGCCCCCTGGAACCGCTGGAAACCCGGGAGTCTCACCCAGACAACCGCAGGAGAATGCATTTATGCATGGGTGATTCTAAACTCCTGCTGTTTCAACCCCCGGGACACACCTGCATATAAGCACCCGAAATGCACCAACGCCGTAATCCCGCTTCAAAAACCTTCCGTGTCTCAGGCCTGTCCGTTTTCTGGTCATCTGGTTTTCGAACGAGACATCATGGGAGCTAGCGGCGTCCCTGCCGTAGTTCAAGAAACCTCGTTGGCAAATCTCATCGATCCGACAAGGCAGTGGTACAATAATAGACGGTGAGCTGTCCACCAGTAGCACCCTCAATACTCATCCATGCTCTCGCAGCCTCATTGTTCTCAATGCTTGGATTGTCCTTCTGTATGTCCAGAAGGACCCGCCCCGGACCTCTGTTCTGATGTTGTGATATCATCGACAGTCTCATTACTTCGTCGACTACCGGCTACGATGGTAGTATGATGAACGGTTTGCAGAGTCTCACACAGTGGGAGTCTGCTTTCAACAATCCATCGGGTGGAAGTTTGGGTCTGCTCAATGCCATCCAGGTGAGCAGCCTCGCCATGGCAGTAGAGTCTGTCATCGTTGACCGTGGGTATGTAGAACATCGGTGCCCTGGCAGGCTATCCCTTCGCTCCGTACTTGTCCGATGGCATCGGTCGTCGGCGAGCAATCTGGTTTGGTGCGGCTGTCATGTGCGTTGCTACTGCAATCCAGACAGCTTCCCAATCTGTGGGAATGTTCATCGCCGCTCGGTTCTTGATCGGCTTTGGAAACACTTTTGCAGGCATGTTCCTTAAACCTTGTGGTCATTCCCCCCAGTGCTGAGAAATAGTTGCCCCCTGCACAGCCAACGCCGCTCCTATGTTGGTCACCGAGCTTTCATACCCTACCCATCGCGCCCCCTTGACATCACTGTACAATTCACTTTGGTACTCTGGGGCTATCATGTACGTATCCCTTTGCACCTGCGGCGCGGCTCTAGGATATTCCTGATTCGCAGCGATTTAGTGCCGCGTGGGCAACATTTGGATCATTTAGGATCAACAATACCTGGGCTTGGCGATTGCCATCGCTACTGCAGGGCGTTCCTTCTGTTGTCCAAGTTCTATTGGTTCTATTTGCACCCGAGTCACCACGTTGGCTGGTGAGCAAAGGACGCGAAGTCGAGGCCCTGAGGACACTTGCCTATTACCACGCCGATGGCAACGAGTACGTGTTCACACACGAACTCTGATGTCGACGCCCTGAGATGCTCCGCAGACAAGATCCCGTCGTGCAGTTTGAATTCAACGAAGTCAAAGCCGCGCTCGAGTTCGACAGGACCGTTGCTGCTAACATTGGCTGGAAGTCACTCATCGCGACCCCGGGGAACCGGAAACGCATGCGTATCATCATCGCTATCGCCTTCTTCTCCCAGTGGTCTGGCAACGGTCTTCTCTCATACTACCTCTCCAAAGTCTTGAACCAGATCGGCATCACCAGCTCGAGCACCCAACTCCTCATCAACGGTGTTCTCCAGATATGGAGTTTTATCTTTGCTCTTTATGCCTCGTACACGGTTGATCGTCTCGGGCGTCGATTCCTCTTCCTCACCTCGTGCGGCTTGATGATGTTGTTCTACATGGCGCAAGCGATTTGCTTCGCCCAGTACGCGCAGCACGGGACAGCCGCGGTAGGCCATGCCGTCATCGCGTTCATCTTTCTCTTCTCGTCGGCATACGCGCTCGCATTCAGTCCGCTCGTCATCTTGTACACAGTCGAGATCTTACCGTACAGCCTCCGTGCCAAGGGACTCTGTCTCTTCAACTTTACTGTCTCGCTCGCGCTCATCTTCAACCAGTACGTGAACCCGATCGCGTTGGGTGCGCTGGGATGGAAATATTATGTACGTTTTCCCTCGGATCATGTCGATCCGGACGCTGTGGCTCATGCCTCGTTGACGTTCGTAGCTCGTGTATGTGTGCTGGCTCGCGTTCGAGTTCGTCTTTTTGTGGGTTTTCATCGTGGAGACCAAAAATCGGACGCTGGAGGAGACAGCAGCGCTGTTCGACGGGGAGGGAGCGATCGAACAGATCACTCACAGGGTAGCGGCGTACGGCGGGCACGAGGAATCGCTCGAAAAACGGCCGACGGGACCGGCGAATGCTTGACGATTGATATTGCTTGCGCTTGTTATTCTCTGGTTGGAGTATATCTACATGACCATGAAGCGGCTCTTAGATACTATGCAATCACAAGGGGTGCCACATTGATCTCACTACACTGAGTCGAAGTCAGTGTTAATCGGGATGGATCCCGAAGCCTGTCCCCACACGAAGACCCACCCCTCACTTGGTTGACATAACAATCCGTATGCATGACAACTTTTCCGTTGAAGGCATGAACACCCTCGTGAAACGGGCGTGTAGTCCGAGTCGATGAGCGTCGTGGGATGAACAGGGGTTCGCTCGCCTTTTTAGTCTACAGTTAAACCCTAACCCAGGCTCGGAAACTCGAAGTTTGTTCCTTCTTCTTCCATGGCCACCAAAGCCATCAAGCACTTCAGGCTTCGGCAGCTCGCAAGGGCCCCACCGCCTCCCCCCGTTCTCAAGCCAACTCAGTCCTCGTCCACTTTTGACTTTGCAAAGTTCGACCTTTCGCGACCCACTCCCGTCGTGTCCGAACCGTCAACGAACAACTTTCCGAAGCGGGCAAACCCATTCATCCCTACCAAGAACCCGCAGACGGGTCGATGGGCACCACCAAAGTACTCTTTACGCCAGCAGGCGGATCTTATCAAGAAAGCACGCGCGTCAGGTAATCTGGCATTGCTCCCACCTTCGCCAAAGACGTCCGCAGCGCACCTTGCAGCTATTTCGTTTGCCAACACCCTGCCGATGTCCAAAATACCTCTGGCCCGATCTACCCCTGAAACCCACGTCGAGGCGGACGCAAATAGATCTGACGAGCGGTGGTCCCAGCCCATTGAATGGGTCGGCAAAGTGAAGGAGCGCAAGGCTCCTGGAGCGGAGATCGGTAACAGACTCTACGCAGGCAAGAGGCGTATGTTCAAGGGCCACAAGTGGGAGCGGGTGGCGGAAAAGAGGACTTTGAAGCGTAAAATGCTCATGCGCGACATGGCGAAGCGTATCCTGCGCTACAAGCAGGCGAGTGTTTTTCCGTCCGGCGCTTGGTCAGCGCATGGTGTGCTTACTATTTCCTCCGCTTAGTATTACAAGAGGAGACGACCAAACCCACTCAAACCCTCCAAGACGACAGGCTCGAAACTCCCATTCTAGATATCATGTATATCGCATCATTGATTGCATCAGATTTTCGTGCATCGGGCTCGTCCTTTCGCTGCATTCGTCTGCGGCACACTCAACAGCGACGCATTGGTGATTTCCCCTCGTAAAACGAGTCCGTCGCTCTATGTGGTGCGCCTACTGGCTCGGTTCGATTCATCGAGCACACCTTGGTTTGCTTGGCGCACGATTCCCCGCGTTCTATCCGGGCATGCTGGAATGATAACAATACGTCGACTCGAATGAGTCTCTGACCCTGATGGTTGGACTAACTGGCGTTGGACATAATGTTTCGACTGCACTAACCCTTCCGATCACGGTGACCCTCCATGGCCTCCCGCACGCCTAGTATGACATCCGGGCCTCGGCTTGAACCCTTTTGCCAAACTCCTCGGCGCACGGATTTCTTCAACCCAATCCCAACTCGATTACTACACGGTGTTCCATGTGAAAATTCCCTCTTGTCCGTTGGTGCAGGTCGCCCGCGGACGTGACTGGTCTTCATTCCGACCAGAATTAACAGTGGGTTCGGAAGAAAGAGCCAAGTAAGTAGGCAGATATCACAGGACCCGGGAAGATCTTTCTAGACCGCTCTTATTGGCGTTATGATTGGATTGACCGCGATCACGGACACCGGGTTAATGTTAAATCTTTGATTTCCCAGCTAAGACCTCGAATGATTCGAGCCCAAAATGGTTCTCGGCCCGAAGCCGGCTAGAGATGCAGGTGCCGCAGTGCATTACACCACTACACGTCCCCACCAGCAAAGACTCAGCATCTCATGCTAGTTAGTGACTAGCTGCCGGGGGTGCGAATCGAAGGTTTACGATTGATTAACAGTGAATTGAACGCCGCATAAACGCCGGATCTCATTCCACATTCTTGAACTTTCCTGAAAACCTTGGGCGCCGACGGCTCGCGTTCGGTGTTTGCGATTGGTGGGCTGCCCTTAATGTAACTCACAGCTTGGTGTGATTGGAGAACAGCGTGGGTATGGGCGGGTTGCTCTTTCTGTCCCCGCGCACCCATGAGAGAATTACAGGGTTCAAAGCTAGAAAGAATATCACGTCCTGGGAACACCCGTATGTTCCCCTTTCGATTTCTCCATTTGATCGTACAAATTGGATGTAAGACCCATGAACGAGTCTTCGAAGAATCCTGATCCATATGATCATCCAGTGGTCCCGTTGGCGTGGTTGCCTCCGTTCTTCGGGTTTCCACCTCTAGGCTCGAGGAGCAGCTTGCTGCACACTGGCAAGGCGCCCGTCTACGAACCACGACGCTGGTACACAGGAGTCTCACGCCTGATGTAGCGGGAATCTGTGGTGCCGGAAGGAACAACCGAGTTGGCTGAGAATTTGATCAAGAGGCTGTTACGCTTAGCCATTTCCCGATAATCCTGGAGCATTGAGTGGTTGATTGGCCGGCCGGGTCTCAGTCGGCCATCGCCCATATGCGTAATTAATGAAGAGACTGAGGGACAAGGTCGCTATCGGCGCCACAGCTGAGTGTATCAACAAGGCTCATAGGTGACGTCATGCAGTTTATAAGGTCGAGGCAGTGGAAATGCCATGCGGATTTTGTCGGACAGAAGTGCAGGGTAACATGGTTTGGTGGCTTTCGGGGTTTGCCATGCAACGCACAAACCTGAGACGCTCCCATAGTATGTTTTCGACGCCGATTCAGCTGCTGCGCATAGCGTGTCATAATGGTCGCCATGCTGTGGTAACCAGCTCGATGTTCACCCAATTAAAAGTTGATGGAACGTCCAAGCATAGCTGTGGTTCAAGGTTCAAGGGCTTGGTCAAAGTTTTTGCCGAGGATGGATGTCGATTGACATAAAAAGAAAAAACCCTAAGTTACAAGTTTAGCACGATTGTGACCGATTTGCTTCGTGTCCCCAGGCTGGTTTCTTGGGTGCGAACATCCAGGCTACCGGCTTTTAGCCGTCTTGGATGCGGCTCTGGGGGTTGTTTTCCACCAGCTCGTCGTTCGGACAGCGTACTTTTGCCTGCTGTGACGGCTGTAGCGTGAGTTGTTCAACCTTCCAGTGAGATTTGTCCCTCGGAGTCACACCGAAATTCACTAAACTGCTTTCGGCTCCTCGAAAACGTGTTGGCCCGCAGATAGCGCTCGGTCTTGTATTCTTTTCTTTACTGTGTACTACCACAATGGACCACCCGCCTTGCGACCACAGGCCAGGACGCTCCTCGCCCCTTCAGGTATGAACTCAAGCCTTTGCATGTGCGTCAGGTTTGAAACCTGTCTGCTAACGGCTATTGGTAAGGCTCGGGCGCTTCATTTCCTCAAGAAACTTGCCGAACGTGCACGAGGAAGCGGCAAGAAGTCGAGAGACGCTACTTCCCCTGTTGCCATACCCACTCAAGAGTTTCAGCGTGCACACTCTTCGTTAGACCTCTTGCGCAAACCAGATATATCGCGGCTCATCGGGCTTAGGGGAGAAGACGGCCCTAATCATATGGACGCCGATGACTCGTCCCAAGACGCCTCCGCAAGCGGCAATTCGCCCCGTTTGCGACCTAGACGCCATTCCACCTGGGATTCGTTGCCCACCAGCCCCAAGCATTTGACCTTTTCTGGCCATGGCGCTGCGCCACTGTTCTTTCGTGATCAAGCGGGTCTTGGGCACAATTTCCTCGTGGACGATTCCGGAAACGTGCTGGCTCCGGCATCGTTGTTCTTGCGGTCCACCATGTCCGTTGATACTGCCGTAATGTCTCCACGCTCTATCGTGCCGAGTCCTAAGCAGATCAGCGCCTCCCCATATCCGAAGCCTGACGAGCGAGGCGTGCAAGACATGCCTCGTGCTGACACACCACAACCCTCGGGGGACGTCCTCTGCGATAATGACCACATTGCCCTATCAACTGACCCGGAATCATCTACCTCTGCTGACACGGCCCTTTCAAGGACCCGATCTCTTATCACCCAGGAGGATTCTAAATCAACCGTCCCGAAGCGTCCGGCTTCGTTACCTCGTCATAGCGCCCCCTTTCCACCTCCATTCCGCGTTACGACAGAACGTGGTCTCCGACTATCACCATCGATCGTCACAAGACAACCCGTCCCATTACTCAAGTTTCCCGCATTACCACCACCGCCTCCTGCACCGGATACGCCACCAAGGCAAAGAGTACCACTGCGAAGCATGCCCTCGTTGTCCAGACATGGTCATAGTAACACCGGATGTCAAGCAGATCACGAAGATGCGATGGTGGGGGATGAGGATGAGGAGTATGGTGACGATTGTGACGAAGAGGAGGAGGTTCATGAAGCCTCGAGCGTTCATCAAAGTGATGACGAAGACGAGGAGCCACCCGGTGCCGGCCCGTCCGGTATCCACAGCCCCAAGAGCGCGCAGAAACAGCGGATGAGGGATGACGAATCATTGATCGAAAGCCCTACGTCCCCCGTTTCCCCTCGCAGCACGGATTTCGAAGACTACGTTCGTTCCGAGACCTACGTCAAGCCCGCAGGTTTCGCCCCACTGTCTACTTCCTTGGCGATGTATCCCTTCTCTCCCAACATACCTAGCGCCGAAGACGCTAATCGGCACCTCAATGTGGATGCTAACCTTTCGAAACCCAGACCGAGTCTTTACCGCGTGGCCTCGCGAAGTATGGTCAACCTTGGTACTCGCCGCTCCGAGCGCGGTCCAGGAGTGCGCCGTCCCAAATCTAGGGAAACGGTACGGTCCAACCAAGGGTCAGCTTCAGAACATACCACAGAAAGTCATGCGGGATCCGAAGAAAGTGAATCAGAGGCGATCGGGCGTCTTCTTCGGCGCACTTCGATGCCTAGTTTTCATCCCACTTCAGATCCTCCTCCGTATCCCACGTTCGATCCTCGCCCAAAGGAAAATCGCGTTATCCCACGTGAAGATGAGGGACGAGAAGGACTGCCGCCTTACAGCAACTCGCTTTATCTCATAGCCATCATGCCTCGTAAGATGGAGTTTAGCTCCCCGGGTGTGCAGGCAAGGGACCGCAAGTGGAGGCGCGTGGTGTGCGAGCTGGAAGGGACTACGTTCCGGGCATACAAGTGCCCTCCCGGTGCGAGTGGTGCAGGTGTTTTGGGAGACTGGTGGGAAAAGCGGGTGGGGGCTGGAGACGTGGCTTCCCCGAATACGCTTCGGACACGGAAAAAGGAGGAGCAACATCAGATTCCAGCTAAGCTAGAGATCGATGATTTCCCCGGCCCTGCCACACCCTCAGCATCCTCGGTACGGTCGATGTCTGTCCCTCCCACGAGGCAAAGAAGAGAGTCACAATCGTCGATGGTGACCCAGCACACGATGACGTCCACGCCCAGGCGGTTAAAACGGGCCTCGGGTGCGAGCTTTTTGTCACCGTTTAGGAGTTCGGCCTCGAGTCGTCCTGAAGCGAGTGTTGCGGAATCTTCGCGCCATCGCGAGCCCCGGGAGCTCGAGATCTTGGCCGTGGATGCGCAAGACAGCCGTTCGTCTTTGTCTCACGAATCCGCTGATCAAGTGGCTCCTGTCCCTCGGCGATTCTCGCAAGTATCGCAACCGCGTTCGGCATCGCGGATCAGTTTCTTTCCCGTCGCGACAGGCCGAGCGCAATGGCGCAACGAGGGAATACGCAAACCCCCCGAGTCGGACCTGCTACGCGCATATACCCTGCAGCACGCAGAGAGCGGATTAGGGAATGATTATCTGAAACGGAAAAACGTCATACGAGTGAGGCTAGAAGGAGAGCAATTCCTGTTGCAGGCACCTGATGTGCCTTCGGTCGTAGAATGGATCGAGGTACGGGGGTCTCAAATTCGATGGCATGAAGCTGAGTCTGACGGATCTGCAGGGGCTGCACGCTGGGACCAACATTGCTCTGGACATTGATCAGCGACCGATGCCGCGGGGCCCCATGTTTCCGAGGTCGGTGGTTGTCTTGTCTTGTCAGGTCGTCGGCTCATGGTGATTGACGCAGGCGGCGGCGACGGCGTGCGCGACGCCCACAGGGAGGGGACGTTTCTGGGCAGCGGTCGTCTGGGCCCGAGATGGCTGGGTAACAGGACATTGTAGCAGGATAGAATAAAAGGACGTCTTTCCCACGGTGTTTCCTGGCCAACAGAGCGGTTCGGTTTTTGCCTTTGGCGTTGACGAGCACGTCTTGTTATCTTGCACCCATCGATCGCCCTTTTCTAGTTTCCAGCCTTCCCTGTCTCTCCTCCCACATTATCGCCAAAATTCGCAATACCGCAGCCCTAAGCGATCAACCTTGCTGCGTCTCCCTCTCCACCTGTTTTTTCCACCAACCACATCTCTCCCCCGCACCTCCACGCCAACACCAAACAACCTCCTCACGCCATGGCCGATTCGGCGACGGAAATCGATCTGGACTCGGTCATCGACCGACTCTTGGAAGGTGGGTGGCGTGTGCCTCTTGCTCGGTCCTCTTTCGGGCGTTGCGGACAAGATGGAAGAGCGTGGCGCAAACGCC
>JBBPKF010000754.1:0-10154 GCA_038089175.1 Binderoboletus segoi | reverse complement strand
GGTTCTTGTGGGCTATCTATTCATGGTATAGTCATTCCCAGGGCCATTGGAGTAAAGGTCTTTCAAGTGCACCCATTAGAGTTAGTGATCTAGATTTCCACACACCCTTACTAGCCTCATGTGCTTCAAACTGATATTTCATCTTCAACAAATCATTATCATTATTCTTTGCAGTAACAGAGTCCAATGTAATGAGTCTGTTTGCATTCCCAAATAGCTTCCTGGCCATAATCTTAGTTACTTTTCATGATAAAGCATGAACTCACTCATTGTAGTGCTGAAGCAGATCATTTGCCCATATGTGGTCCTTGATCTCATAGATAACCTAGATAATCCTGTAATAAAACTCATGATAGTTGATAAACTATCTTGTTTGTTCCACTTTTTAGCAGAGGAAAGAATGGAGCAAGCCTGCAAATGTAAGCCAGTTAGGTTGAGAGCATTGATTAACTAATCCAAGAGACTTACCTGCATAGCAGCAGAGGCAATATGCTGAGCCTTCATGGCTTTGACTTTATGGATCTTGGCATTACTGCTTCAGACTGTCATATTCTGCATTCACCACCTCCACTCCAACCATTTGGATCTCCTCCAATCCATCTCCACATCAACTCTGATCCATTTCCCCTCATACAAAGTTCTGACCTCTGAACATTCATGATATGACTTCACCCTCTCCATTCTATGTCATATCATAATGTTTCATTTCATTTCAGTGCCCTCCATTCCATTCTGCCCATATTTGTATTAGTTCCACTTCTTATATATCTCTAACTCCTTGCTTGCTAAGGAGCACACCTCTAATGCACAGCTCTGACATCAGTTCTTCCCAAACTCTGGACTTTCTGTATGATATATGTAAACCCATGAAGTTACTGTGTATTTCCTTAGCTTGAATATTGACTTAGCCTGATGATCTTTCTCTGACTCAGTCTGACAGTCTCTCCTCTATTCTCTCTCATCCAAGCCTTGATGTCTTAACTTCAACCTTTATCTCTGACACCTCTGCTCTGCAAAATCAAGTCCTGGACTTGTGCAAGGGTACACCACATAAGGTGAAACCAACTTCCATCTGATCAAAGCTTCAAAGTTCTGGAGTTTCTGGAGATTATCTGAAACAGTCTTAACAAAAGTATAGCAATTGACCAAGCTGAGGATGGTTGAATTCTGTTTGAGCAAAATCATCTTTCATCTTGGCAGAAACTGGTTGAATGACCTGCTTGTTGGACTCAGGTGCTGCATATAGACTGACATTCTTGTGCAAGTGGCATTCATGTTCTGCATGAATGTGCATGATAGCTTCCTGTATCTATTCACACTATAATTTAACTAGAGAATACACAAAGAAAATTACTTGCCTCTTTTATGAGTTCATTTAGTTCACTTCCTTTTGCATTCTTGTGAATCAGCTAGGAAAGGTAGGGGGCATTTGCATACAGGTATTCAAAGATCTGCTTGTGTCTCTGGCAAGTTCAGTTGTTGCTAGTTAAATTAGAGTGCATATACTCAACTCCTCAGTAAAATATACTCACACTTTAGTAAGAACACTCTCAACAACCCTCTGGTCCACCTTGTCTTCCTTGTCTCTTGGTTCCATATGCTTCATGAGTAAACAAACTTGAATTACCTTGTGTAGATCACAAAAGGCATCCAAGCCACAAGGTATATACTTCACAACCACAAGGCACTGCTTGTGATCAGCTGCTACATCAGGATCCTCATTGGTTTCACTACAAACCTTATTAGTTTGAAATACCATTCAGATTTGTCACTTACCTTGAGCCTCTGAGAGCTTTTTTCTTTTTGTATGATCATGTTAGTCATTGAGTTACAGAGATCTATAAGATTACACCCTTTTTTTAGGTGCCCCACAATGACACTGCTCTGAGATGTAGCAATGAAATCAGCATCAACCTCATTGTCTGAGGTCTGAACCCAGAATGGCATAATAGTGATAAATACTGAGCAGTTGCAAGATGGAATCTTATCTTGATTAGTGATTAGTTCCCACACTCTCATCAATTAATGATCATGGACCATGTGTGGATACCTCCCTTACCATTCTGCACACTGTTTCTTGTATCTGGCATTTTTTTTGACTCTCTTACCCAATCATTAGACCCACATGCTACCATTCTTACACCATTTCATCACCATTCTACAGTTATAATAGTACCATTGTAGTCAAATTTTCAACATATATCCCTTCATATGTGCTCCAGAGTGACCCCCATTGATGAGAAATTCTCCACAAGAATCTTTTTGCACACAAACCTCAATGCAAGCCTCATTCTTCTCTCACTGATAAAGTATTTAAAAAGAGATCACTTGAAAAATAAACATGGCTGGCCTCTCATACTGATGAGGTTGTCAATCAACCAGAAGTTGAAGTCAAGCAGGATCTCCACCCTAAGACTCCAGATCTCACTCCTGTTAAGGCTGTGTTGGACAATCTCTGGAAACTCTGGAGCTCCAGAGTTTTGATCAGATGTGACTTGGCTTTATCTTATGTGGTGCATCCTTGCCTGGGTCTAGGTCCTGAATTTGCAGAGTGGAGATGTCAGACATAAAGGTCAGAGGGTCAGAGTTAAGTCATCAAGGCTCAGATGAGAGGGAACAGAGGAGAGATTGTCAGGCTACACCAGTATTTGAGCTACAGAGCTATAGAGTAATTCCAGGGGTATTTATACTACAGAGGAAACAGATGACTAAGGAGTTTGGATGTCAGGTAGGGAGTGTACTGGAGGTACTGCAGAGCTGTGTTCTGCAGTTAATACTCCATGGAGAAATCTGAGTAGTAAAACTAATACTAATATGGATGAAATGGAATGGAGAGTACTGGAATGAAATTGAGAGTCATAGAATGAAGATAAGTCATATCAGAGATGTCTGAAGGTTGGAGAACTATATATGGAGGAAATGGACCAGAGTTGATTTGGAGGTGGTTCAGAAGGGATCCAGAGGGTCAGAGTTGACATGATGAATCTGAGATATGACAGCTCATCAGGTATCATCTGTTCTCTCTTTCCTGAATTTTAGCTCACAGTACCACAGGACATTCCTGGAAATGTTGAGCTGGATGCTTTTGATCCCCTCATTTCATGTCTCAATACTCTGACTGGCATATCTGCATGCCAGCATGTTATACTGATTTTCTTCCTAGGACAGCAACCTATCTTAATCACATGCCTTCAACAGCATACCAGCAATGTGGTTGAGCTACAAGAGCACCATCTCCAATTCCATCATCTCCCTCCTCTTCAGAAGCCTCTTCTGTCATTTACTATGCAGCCAGACTCTGCAGGTCTTTACCAAGTATATCCATGCTAGCCAACACACATACCCCTTGACACCCTAAACAAGGTTACTGATGCCCTGACACTTACCAGTGATATATCGGTTAATATGTTGACCCATCTGCATAGTCCTTCAGATCCAGCTCTATCAGATGATCAATTTTTCCAGTTCTCTAACCCCTCATGTGGTTTCCTTATGGCCTATCAGGACTCAGGTAGTAACACAAAATCAGGGGCTGAGCTTGATTGACTTTTGAAATTTCTTAATCCTCCCCAGTTTCATGCTTCAGATATTCTTTTCTTTTCACACACAAATAGTTTCTTTGGCCTGAAACATGGCTGGAAATGTTCCAGTGTGAAGAATCCCTTACCAAACAAGCAATGTCAATTTCTCCCTGAGGATCAGGTCCCTCAGCTTGCAATTGGTGGTATCTACCATCATAATCTGACCAGTATTATTCACTCAACATTTGAAGAGGAGGTGTTTACCTATTTTAATACCATCTCATTTGCTCAGTACTAAAAAGTAGGTGATTGCATGCAGAAAGTCTTCTCAGAGGCCTATGCATCAGTGAAGATGTACCAAGTATGTGATGACATCAATAGCCTGCCTTGGGACCCTGATGATCATCCAAGGCATGTGGTAGCATCATTAATGGTCTGGTCTGACTTAACTCATCTGACCAATTTTGATGATGCCTCTCTTTGGCCATTCTACCTGTTGTTTGGCAATCACTCAAAATATGCTCAGAAAAAACCAACATCTGCATGTCATCATGTCATTTACATTCCCAGTGTCTGTGTTACTCTTTTCAATTCATGTTATGTCACCAGTTGATCTAGATCTCATTGATAGTTACTGGTGAATTTTCAAACACATTACATGTTTCATCAGGGCAAAGCAGCAACAGGCCAGGTGTTGACACACTGCAAGTGGGAACTCATGCAGGCTATATGGACTCTACTCTTGGATAATAAGTTCATGCATGCTTACACTCATGGATTGGTTGTTTGATGCAAAGATGATGTTGTGTGGCACATCTTCCCATGTTTCTTCAGCTACTTGGCAGACTATCCAGAAAAGTACATTATTCACATCACAATAGCTAATTAGCCAATGAGTCTGATGTTTGATTAGAGTAATGCTGTCAGACATCAAGTTCCTTGGAAAACATCCATGCCCATGATGCATGATTGAAAAGTCTGAGCTCATGAAGAGGAGATTAGCACATGATATAAAATTGCAAATCAAATGTTATTGAACAGATAATCTCAAACACCAAATTTTAATTCAAACAGCATGATATCTGATATTTTGAAAAGGAGCCACAGTTCATGGCAACTGAGTTCAAGATCTGTTGGCTAATATTGGCTCATATGTGCCTATCAATGTGTGTTGTATTCTTTGTGCTGCTAATTGGAGTTTTGATCTGATCCCTAGTGTTGTGGCACGTTACAGAACATATTTTTGATAAAAATTGGGATCTGAGGGCTTGAGGTGGTGGCGAAAAGCAAGCATTCATGTAGCCACAGTACATGTACTACATTCAGTATGATTAAGTAAGATAGTGTACTAACCATGGCAAGTATGATTTTCTACACACCCTGTCAAATGAGACATGGTCTGTGGGTACAGTAGGCACAGCAAATGATTAATGAGGATGTAAGGAGGGAAATGGGAGCTGTTACAAATTTCTCTATTCCTTCTTTTGTTTGTCTTTACATGCCATTACCTTGTTATCGCTTTCACAGACAGTTGGCTCCAACATCTACTATGAGAGGCCACATGTACATTTATACTCTTCCTGACACTATGCTTACTTCTTCTTCTCTACATTCACTGATATGGACACTTCCCCAAATGACTCAGGTTTAGCTGCCTTTCAGAGACTGGTTTCTTCTATATTCCTTCGCATTCTATACCTTGGTCATTCACAGCACTTTAGTCACTACTTTTACCTCATCATCCAGCTTCTCTGATATTCCATCAGATTCCATATGCCTGCTCTTATCACTCTCTCTCTCTGTACTTAAGTTGTTACCATGCACTGTGTCTGCCATCTTGTTCTTTTTGTATCCTCCTGCAAACAGAGCAACTTCTTTCTTAGGCCTCATCACCCTAAGTTAGCTATCCTGACCTTGTGGTGCTAGCCATCTCTAGCAGCTGTGTCCTCATGAGTTGCCTTGCTGTGCCTCCCTGTTGTTGTCCAATCAAACAGTATCAAGTCCATCAAGGTTGTCATGCCCATGGACATGTGATTCCCATGAGATTCATTCACACTGGAATAGAGTGCTCTCTCACCTTGTGCATTGTCCAGCTGTAGCTGAAGAAGTCTGGGTACTTTGAAGCAAGTCTCTACTTGCAGCGTAACAAAAGAACAAGATCTTTTTCTCACAGGTGTCATCCTGCTGAGTGTATCTCGCAACCATTGCTGATAAATCATTTCACTGACCTCCTGCTCCAGGATTCTCTTGTGACCCCTGGGCAGCTCCCCTTTCTGCCCCCATACCAAAGAAGTTCAGCGCATATGCAGGACAACTAGTATCAGCATCCACAGGAAAGCTGGTTCCAACTGCATCATTGTATATTCTGGAAAGCTCTTGGGAACCAACCTCAGAGCAAATTAAGAAAGCCCTTGGACTAAGAAAGTCTTACTCTGCCCACTTCCCTTCTCCCGAACCAGAAGAATTCACCCCTTCTCCATCTTCATTACCCCCACCTTCTCCCATCACCATCACACCTCCTCAGTCACCACCACCACCCATGGCAGAATTGAAAGCAGTGCTGCCAGATTGCTTCTCAGGCAAGTCCAAGGATGCATAATGATGGATGAAGGCTATGAAGGCCTACTTTACAATAAACGTGGCTCTGTATGCTGCAAATGCCACAAAACTTTGTACTACCCTAAACAGGATGCTGGAAGGGTGAGGAGCCTCTTTCACCAATCACTGATATGATAAAATCAATGATGCGGCCATAGCCACAGCAGACAAAACCTTCAACAAGATGGTCGAAGACTTCAACACCACCTTTTTCCCAGTGGATCAAGTATTGAATGCCAGATTCAAGTTGGAATGCCTCCAACAACAAAGAAAGAAAGGACAAGACAACTGCTGGAAGGACGGGTTCCTCGAGTATGTCACAGATGCCAGAATGCTCATTGATAAAGCCAAGATCATTGATGAAGAAGAAAAATGCTATAAGTTCCTCACAGGCCTGAATAAAGAAATCCAGAACCCCCTCATTGTAAATGGGGTGCTGGCCATGCTGGAAGCATTGGTCAAGAAAGCCTCTGAAATGCAGACTAACATTACATGTGCTAGGAACATTGGACAAAATGTCTATTACTCCTCCTCACTGTCCTCCTATCATGGAAAAGACTCAAACACTATGGATGTAGACTTTATTAAGCTTCATTCAGATGAATGAGCAAAACTCATGAGAGAAAAGAAGTGTTTTATCTGTAAAAAGACAGGCTGTTGGTCAGAAAACCACAGCAAAGAAAAGAACCCATTGACATACCGAAAGCCAGTCACTGTTTGAAACATCAAAAACACCCCTGCCACACCCACCCCCACCACACCCACAAGGCCACCCCCATATCAGCCATCCCCAATCCGGGTAACCTCTGCATCCCCTATCGACAATTATATCAGAACCCTCTGACTCAAAGGGAGTTCAGAAGAAGAAATCCTCAAAGTGTTACACACCTGCTTCAAGAATAAAATGCCAGAGCAAGAAGCTCCAGAAGGGCAAGTTGAAGAAGAGCCTGTAGCACAGGATTTTTGAAATGGGAACATTCTACATCGACGCAATGTCTTCCTACTGTAAAACTATCTCCCATGTATGTAACAAGCACCAAGAACAAAGCCACATGTCTCTTGATCACTTTGCATGGGAATGGTAACAAAGTCGACATGAAAGCACTCCTCAACAGTGAAGCAACCAGGTCCTTCATCTCATGGGACTTCCTTAGAAAAAGAAAGATGGGGTTCTGAAAACTCCGAACAAATATTATCATCCAGAATGCTGACAAATCAGAAAACTCTGCAGACACTCTCAAGTTCATGTCCCAGATAACACTGACCATCCACAGACCTACTTTGTACATCCATGTCCAAGACTTCTATGTTACAGATCTTGGAAAAAAAGATATCATCTTGGGACATCCATGGCTCACAAAGCACAATCCGATGATAAACTGGAGAATGGGAAATCTCCTAATCAAAGAAAATCTTCCCAAGAAAGAACCCATTGTAGAGGAATGTCACTAACTCATGACATTCATCAACAAGGTCATGCTATCTATGGAAATTGTGCAGAATGTGCAGAAAGCTGAAATAGTTCTTCCTGAAGCATATAGAGAATATCAAGATGTTTTTAACAAACTCCTGAAAGGAGAACTTCCTTCAAATCAGGGAAGGTTCAACTTCTCTATCATCACCAATGATGATTTCATCCCAAAGGTTGCAAAGGTCTACCCCTTGAACATAGATGAACAGAAGGCGTGCAAGAACTTTATCAAGGAAAATATGGAAAACAGCAAAATAATCCCTTCATTATTCTCACAGGCATTCCCCATCTTTTTTGTAAGAAAGAAGAACAGAAAACTTCATCCATGCCAGGACTACTGGTACTTAAACTCTCACACGGTCAAAAATGCATACCTGCTTCCCATTATCTCTAAACTTTTCAATAGGTTCAAGAATGCTAAAATCTTCACCAAGTTCAATATTCACTGAGGATATAACAATGTCCTTATTGAGGAAGACAGCCACTGGAAAGCTGCATTCATTACATCAGAAGGTTTATTCGAACCACAGGTCATGTTCTTCAGTTTTTCCAATGCCCCACCCCACTTTCAGAATATGATGAATCACATATTCCGTGACATGATAGCAGAAGGATGGCTCAGAATATATATGGATGATCTCAGCTTCACATCAGCTGACCTCCCCACCCACCAAACCTGTACACACAGAGTTCTTGACAGGTTCCATCAAGAAAAGTTATATCTCAAGCTGTCAAAATGCACTTTTGATGCACTGGAAATGGAATACCTCAGCATGGTAATCAAAGAAGGACAAGTCTGCCTTGACCCTCACAAGGTCAAAGCAATTGAAGAGTGGAAACCACCCACCATGATCAAAGGCATGCAGTCATTTTTAGAATTTTGCAATTTTTATAGGAAATTCATCCCCAACTATATGGATCTTGCCCACCCCCTAAATAACTTGATGAAGAAGGAGATCCCCTGGAAATGGGAGGAACCACAACAACAGGCATTTGACACATTGAAAAAGATTTTCATCAGCCAGCCAGTGCTACATGTGCCAGATTCTTTTAAACCCTTTGCAATCATGACTGACACATCCCTGGTAGCATCAAGGGGCATCCTCCTTCAGAAAGATGGCAACAGCAAGTACCATCTGTATGCCTACCAATTGCAAATGTTCATAGATGCCAAACGGAACTACAACATCTATGATCATGAGCTCTTAGCGGTTCTCCATGCCCTAGAAACATGGAAACACTACCTGTGCAGTGCAGGACACCCAGTCATGGTCTTCACAGACCATAAAAATCTCACATACTTCAGATCCCCACATAAGCTCTTGTGGAGACAAGCATGATGGATGCCTTTCCTCCAAGATTTCAACCTACAGTTCATTAGCATACCTGCAGCCCAAGTCGCTCCTGCCAATGCGCTATTGTGATACTCCTACCCCACAACATATGAGAAGGACAACACCAACATCACCCTCCTCCCAGACACTTTATTCGTAAAAACCCTTGATATGGCCATAGTGAATAAGATTGCCAAGTCTTCTTCCTCTGACAAATTCATCTTATCAGCACTAGCAGCCCTTGATGACAAAGTCTCCCCCATTCCCCACTTTCCCTTGTCCAACTGGTGCTTTGAAGAAGGCCAGCTCTACTTTCAGAAAGATTGTACATCCCAGAGGTGTTTCACAACAACATCCTCAAATACTGCCACAGAATGGCAATGGCAGGACATGGTGGCATCCTCCATACTCAAACATGTGTCATGCATGATTACTGATGGCCAGGTCTTGCCACCTTTGTCTGCAAATGCATAGCAGGCTGCTTGCACTGCCAAGCAAACAAGGTTAACACCCATCCTATGACCCTGCCATACGCCTCCATCTCCTCCTCAGCAACTCAACCTTTTCAACAGGTGTCAGTCAATCTTATAACAGATCTTTCTGTAGTCAATGGGCACAACTCGATCATGGTTGTGGTTGACCATGGCCTTTC
Organism: Binderoboletus segoi; assembly: GCA_038089175.1. Taxonomy (NCBI): domain Eukaryota; kingdom Fungi; phylum Basidiomycota; class Agaricomycetes; order Boletales; family Boletaceae; genus Binderoboletus; species Binderoboletus segoi. The sequence continues at coordinate 578 of JBBPKF010000754.1, read as the reverse complement.
AAAGGGGGTAATTCTCTGCCCTTGTTCCAAATCTATTGATGCAGCAGGAGTTGCCAACTTGTTTTTCAAAAACATGTTCACCAGATTTGGCCTTTATGATAGAATAATATCAGATAGAGGCCCACAGTTCACCTCTGCCTTCACCCATGAGCTAGCAAGGCTACTTGACTACTCTTTCTCGCTCTCCACAGCATATCATTTACAGATGGATGGACAAACTGAACGAATGAATCAAGAGTTGGAAACATACCTCCGCATGTATTGTGCAATGCAACTGATGAAATGGGCTCAAATACTCCCCTATGCAGAATTTGCATACAGCTCATCCATCCATTCATCCACCAAACAAATCCCATTCTTTGTCATAATGAGCTATGAACCCTGTGCCTACCTGTCCCTGGGAAAAACATTCATCCTGGATCTGGAAAAGTGGATGAGGAAACTTGAAGAAACCCATGCCGAAGCCCTGGCTGCACATGAAAAAGCAGCATTAGTCATGAAAAACTGCATCAAAATGAGAACACCATCCTGGAAAGTTGGAAAAAGGTCTGGTTGGAAGCACAGAACTTATGCTTCCC
>JBBPKF010000753.1:0-10155 GCA_038089175.1 Binderoboletus segoi | reverse complement strand
GAAGCATATTCGGGTGTCAGGCGGCCGCACCCTCACCTGATTGGGGCTGGGTGTATGTCTAGGGTCTGGAGAAGTAACCTTGGGGTTGGAGGGTGCACTATGGAGAGCCAGACAACATGTACACATTCCTCTTTCAAGCGACGTCATCATTTTGGTGGTAAGAAGGATGATGATTCGTGCAAGGGAAGCGAGGGGCCGTCAGCTGATCACCGACGGTCGTATGTTTGTCCCATTCCCAAACCATGTGCTGCTTCTCTGCAGAGCTCACGTACAGAACACCATCCATCAGGCGCTCCACAAGTGATCGTGTTGGTTTAGGTAGCTTGACTATGTCGATGAGATCTTTCAGAATAGCGAGGACACCCGAATAGTTCCGCAAAAACGGGCAAGTTTCTTGCTCAGCCCGACCACGTGAATACGAAGATACTCTGGAAGGGAACGACACCAATTTCGGACCAACTTTTGCTTCGTCGACGCCAAGATCGGCCAAGATCACGATGTAGGGAAGCTTGGAAGTATAGCTTGATCCACCGACGCCGCCGACATTTCTTTGGATGTTGCGCAGCGCACCGGGACTCTCGCCGAAACGGGCCTTATCTGATATAAAAATCTGTGACATGCAGTTCTTCCGACCGTCGTCGGCAGGTTTGAAATGGGCATGAATCACATTATCGATCAGAGGTTGGTCGTAGCAACATCGCGCCCCGCTCGTCCGTTGCCACTAGCAGTGCCGCGATGTCCACTCGTCTAAGCTACACATGGCGTCAAAGACGAACTGGCTTGAAAATATAATCAAAAACGTACCGTAGCTGGTCGACGGGCCTGTTATCCGTCTCGTCCTGTCGGATGTTGGTGTCCATAGAAATCCAATGGAAGATGTTGATGTGGGCATCTTTGAGTGCTTCCTCGGCATAAGAGCTTTAGGTTATCTGGAGACCAGGATTTGTTGCCGAATACGAACTCGAAGAACCCGACCACTGTGGCTTTACTAAACCCACCTTGTTATATGCATCACGCAGTCGTTTGAAAAAATCGGCGCATAGTGACGTGTCAGGGTTGCGCACGTCTATTCCACTATTCCATTTAACGACGGCATCGCTGGTACATGGATTGACTAGACAAGTTATTGTCAACAAGCTTGAAGGTGGTTCCGAGGAACGCGTAGCACTTGACATGATAGTTGTCCTCGGATGCACATTACACTGTCAGTATGGATGCCGGAACGTCGTCGCAAAGTATAAATCCTGTTTCGTCTTCCATCGGTCGGATGCTCATGTATGTACAACAGCAAGATGCCTTTGCTTGCAAGCTTACTATGCGAAAGCAATAGTAGCATGATACCATAGACATTGATGCGCTGCGGAATAGACAGCGCCATGTTCTGTTTGCGTTTGGAACCAGAGGGCGTGTTATTGCGTATAACATCGGAAGGCGACAGCAGAAGAGAGGGGCATTTCGGTGGAGGCTTTGGTGGTGCCAGCGGGAATTTCCGGAGTGCGCATCGATAGGGTAAAAAGGGGTGTTGGTCAATTACGGAAGCTTGTGCCGACCTCGAACCTGGCGCCGAATTTCCTTTGCACTAACCACTGCAGTCCACCGACAGATCAGCCACTCTTGTCTGCGTGGACAGCATCCTAGTCATTTTCCTCCCTATCTCACAGGTGGGAAACCTTATCAGACGCTCCTGTGGCCTCCACTGCCGAGGTGCTGCGCAAGAAACTGGTTCTCTTCTCTACTCTAGTTCAGACGAGGGGCCATGCCTCCCCCAGTAGCCGTATATGTTGTTGCCGCTGTTGTGGGTGTAGCGGCAATATTTGCGTTCAAAGAGGTACGTCGGTGCTCGTTGCACACCGTCTGCACCCCTAGGAAGAAACACGTGCACTCACACGCCCCCTCACCCATTCCCTGCTCCCTGTCATTACGCTTCAGTTCGTTTACGAACCGCATTTAGCCCCAAAGTTAGAAGCATGGGCCGAAAGTTATCTTCAGCGGAGGCGTGCGGCACGCAACAGACGGGCGAACGCAGTTCCGGTCAGGACGTCCCCTCGTCGTCGCGACTCATCCTCTTCCTCCGACCCGTCGCATGACGACGATGATAATCAGAGGAATCGGTGTGAAAACCATGGTGAATTAGGGCCGAACGATCTCTTCGTAGATGGGCTCGAGCTAGAAGCGCTCGCTTCCAGAGAGGTGGATGAATGGCGCAACGAGGTACTCAGAAGTCAGGAAAGGACACAAGATGGACTAAGGAACCGAAGAAATGATCGATTCAGGAATGACTTTGATGGTTTCGACAGCACGAGCACAACTTTGGACGAGGTGAGTACTCGTCGTGACTATCCTTACGTCACAGTCCTCAGTTAAGCTGTCGCAGTCATTTACATCCCTCACGCACACCCCACTCGCATCTACACACGTAATTTCTAACCTCTCCTCCCCAATCACACCTAGTGCTGCGTCGTTGCCTCCGACGCCGACTCGCCGCCTCCGGTCTGCGTCTCAGTCAACTGCAACACGAGGAGATGGTGCTTCGTTCGTACTTCTACACTCCCCGCCTTCTTCTACCCATGAGATGCCGACAATGTCTCCGTCTACATTCCCCTCTTCTGCCGTTCAGACGCCCTGCCCACCTGCTAATACCGTGGATCATGTTGATATCACTTCTTCGACTCCGATTGCCGTCCACCACCCACATCCATCCGAGGGCGCCCCACATCTCCTGCCGTCTACTCCAACGCACCAAGTCCTGGCCGACGATTCTCCGTTTGGTCCCCTCCTTCCGGACACACCTCGTTCAATGGCAGAGATGTACGGAGAGAGGCCATTTTCTCCGATCACGAGGGTGATGGGACCTTCTGGAAATGTGTCCGCTGCTGGGCCGGAGGGAACATATCTGTCTAGGTCCGATTCTATGAATTCACTTCGGACTCTTGGAGGTTCTGGTGTGCCCAGGAAACGTAGCGGACTCGTCAATGAAGTGATGACGAATTTCCGCGACGACGATGAGGACGAGGAAAACCATCCGCAACGTTCTGCTGCTGCTTTCACACAGGAGAACACGGGTCCCGGAATGAATGAATCCGTCATATCCTCTCTTTCAGAACGGTACCCGCCTCCACCAACGCCTCCCGTGATTGTTTCCCCACCTGCATCTTCCGTTGGTCTCATTTCAGCACCTTCATCGCCCCGTAGTGGTGATTCGGAGGTTGTAGTGCATCATGACGTCCAAGCCACTCTACTCCGTTCCCCCGCTCCTCCCCAGGCATTACCATTGCTCCAGCTTCCCTTTGATTCATCTAGTCCACGTCTCATGTCTCGATCGCGATCTTCAACAGATTCAGCAACGTCTCCGGCCCTCTCTTACGCATCTTTCCTCTCCCCGATGCCCATCAGCCGTGGTGCGTCCGAATCCGAGGGAGACGAATTCATGTCGGTCGCGAGTGATGATAGCGACTGGAGTGTACCTCCTGTTACGCCAAGCGGGGGTCCCGGCCCCGTGCATGACAGGGCGAACAACCCGTTCATCGACTTCGAGCATGTGGCACGTGGTGTCAGAGGGAGCGATTCTGAGCATGGAGACGGGAGCGAGAGAAGCGAAGTGCTTCTTGCTGATCTCGCACAGGAAGGCGAAAGTGAGGTCGGCAGCGATGAAAGTTGGGGAAGCGCGAGAAGGCATTAAGTTGAGAGACGAGGACCCCCGTGGGTCGCGGGTAAGCCGAGCAAAGCGAATAGCTGATACTTACACGATGAGTTTGATCGCCCATTTTCCCCATTGGTTTGCTCGTACTGTATTTTCTTTCAGGTGAGGGACAATCTGGTGTCCTATTTTGCTTGATGCTCTATCCCGTTGCTTTTGCCATGTATTTTGCCGTGTTACAGTATATAACAACGTTGACCACACGCGTTTGTGAAATACTTCGTGAATCGTTGCACAATTATTCTGCAAAATCTTTCGGCAGGTTGCAAGCATGGTGGCCACGGGTCTGAGTTGTGTATGATGCATTTTCTCCGTTTATGGCCAACGACAATAGGTATATATTTTTATGGTCAAATATAGTGACTTTCAGCTGATAGCAATATATGATGTGTGGTTCTATTACTAGTTCGAGGGTATGGTCAGTCTAATCCTTGCGTGCCCGTTTCTTGGAAGCGCCATTCTGCATCTCGACGTCTTCATTCGCCGTGGAGAAATAGTCCAGAGATCCCTTGGGATCAGCCTTGATTGTCTTGCTGCCTTCGGTCCACCCGGCAGGGCAAACCTCTCCGTGCTTGTCCTGTAGTACTGATTTATGAGGGATTCCAAGCGCGAAGTTCTCCTACGAACCGTAAACTGGAAGGCTTTTAGGAGACGGATGGTTTCGTCGACGGAACGACCGACGGGCAGGTCGTTGACCGTGATTTGCCTGGGACCGCTTTGAGTATCCACGGTTTCGAATGACATCACGGCATACCTCACGACGCCCTTTGGGTCAATGATGAAGAGACCGCGAAGAGAGATACCCTGTTCCTCGATGAGAACGTCGTAATCACGCGAGATTTGCATGCTCCTGTCCGCAACTAGGGGGAGCTTGAGGTCGGGACCGAGACCGCCCTGCTTCCTTGGTTGTTGAGCCCAAGCAAAGTGGGAGAACTGGGAATCAGTTGAAACGCCTGTTCGTCGTGAGTAACCATCGTCCCTGCAATAGAAAGCCACTGACCGAGGACGACGGCGCCCAATTCCTTGAACTGGGGGAGGGCGTCATTGAACGCAAGAATTTCGGTAGGGCAAACGAATGTAAAGTCCCTGTAGGAGCAATGTCAACCCATAGCAACGGTCATTTCAAGACTAGTTGAAGGCTGACATTGGATAAAAGAACAGAACAACCCTGTAGTAAAAAAATTGAAACTAGACCCGCCGGTTAGGTCAATGAGACCTACCATTGCCCCTGATAGTCTTCGAGGGATATCTCTTTGAACATGCCCTCGACGACGGCTGTCGCCTTGAACGCTGGAGCGGGACGTTGAACTCGGGCGCCCATGACTACCATGTCGAACTTAAGCAGGAAGAAATGAAAAGGATCCGACGGATTACGCGAATTATATCAGACCGAGACGCGTTATGTACACCTGTTTCGTTCCTCCCAAACTGGGATTGCCAGTTTATGTAAGCGTCTTCGCCCGACTCACTGTCCTAACGGTCGCCCACTGTAATAGGTTTAGCAAATCTCCCACATACGACAGGCATGGTTTCCCGCGGCGGTCGGACGAACGGAAACGGGAATGTGAGAGATGAAAGCGAAGACGAAAGGGATGCTAACATTGATGAAGGGGGCTCTGAAGACGCAGGGGATGGTACGAAGGAAGAGGCAGGTATGTGGGTGGGGCACGCCCACAGTGACGATGGTGGGGAGGAGGAAGACGAAGAGGGGGAGACCGAGGAAGAGGACGGAGACGACGACGACGATGGAGAAGAAGAAGAACCTACCCTTAAATACGAGAGAATGGGCGGCGCAGTCAACGATCTACTCAGGAAGGACTCGGCTTCTGCTCTTGCGGTGTCCGGCGGGTGTTTGGTACGCCCGCTGTCGAAATATTAATCGGTGTTCCGAACCTTATTATAATCTCAGGCTATTGGAACTCATGGTGGCATCGTACACGTGTTCAGTCTGGCTGGGGACCGTATCAAATCCTTCAAACCCCATCAAGCTTCAGTGAGTGACATAGAGATGGACAGTACTGCAGATTTCGTTGCGACTGCATCGATTGATGGTAAGGAGCTTGGTCGTCGTCTGACTCAGTTTATTGATTAGCCAGTTACCAGGCCAGGTTGTCGTGCACTCGCTATCCACTACTGAATCCTATGTTTTTGACATGAAACGACCAATACGCACCGTAGCCCTCGAACCGAATTTCGCCAAGAGCACATCTCGCGCATATGTATGTGGGGGTATGGCGGGTACACTGATTCTGCGAGAGAAGGGCTGGCTCGGTCACAAGGACACGATTCTTCATTCATCAGAGGGTCCTATATGGCATGTACGATGGAGAGAACATTTCATTGCATGGGCGAACGATCTTGTGGGTTCCCTAGTTCCATCACCCTTTTCACTGTCGTTGATTACATACTTTAGGGAGTGAAGATTTACGACACCCAGTCTCAATCTCGCATTACCTTTATCGACCGACCACTGGACAGTCCTCGAGCAGACCTCTTCAAGTGTACACTGTACTGGCAGGATAGCTCTACGTTACTCATTGGTTGGGCTGACCACATCAAAGTTGCACGAATACGCTCCCGTTCTTCAGGCGGTACCAAACTTTCGCCCTGGATCGTTGAGGTCACCGCCGCATTTCAGTTGGATTGCATGATCTCGGGTATGCTCCCTCATCCTGTCTCCCCGCAACACTTGCCTCAAGAGAAGGGCCCCAACTCTTTTTCCGTTGCATTGACCTCATTCCTAGTCCTTGCGTACGAACCCTCGGACACGTACGGCGACGAGATGACGGACGATCGCACCCGTCAGGCGCGGAAGACGGCGGAGCGTCCTGAATTGCGCATCATATCACGCTCTGGCGAAGAACTCACCGCCGATGCCCTCAGCGTAACCAATTACCAAGCGTGGGGTTGCAACGACTACCTCTTGGCTGAAGTCCCTCCAGCCACCACGGATGCAGAGCGATGTTATGTCGTAGCTAGCCCGAAGGATATTGTTCTTGTACGACCCAGGGATCGCAAAGACCACATTGCTTGGCTTGTCGAACACAAGCGATACGAGGAGGCACTGGATGAAGTGGAGAAACTTGGAGAAGACGAGCGTTCTTCAGAAACTGCGGATTCCAGGATAGATCCTGTCCAGATAGGTGTTCGTTACATCAAACACTTGGTTAGTGAAGGTCTGCATATCCCTTGTCTCCTTGATGGTATCCCACCCACTTTGATTCACAACAGGAGACTTCGCCAAAGCGGCTCGGTTATGTCCCAAGGTCTGTGGTCAGAATGTCCGGACGTGGGAGGAATGGATATTCGTGTTTGCACAAAGGTACCAACTGCAGGTGCGTTGCCCTTCCCTCGATATCGAGCTCGGTTGATTTGAAGTTTTCAGGCGATCATTCCTTACGTCCCAACAACTGCCCCACAGCTTGGACACTTGGTCTACGAGATGATACTCGGCCATTTCCTGAGCCACGATAAACAGGTCAGCACTCACGGGCAAACGTTCCGTGACGTGACGTTCATTTTTATCATTGAAGGCCTTGCTCAGGATGGTCAAGGAGTGGCCGAGCTCTATCTACGATGTCTCCGCTGTCATTGTTGCAATACAGTCGGAATTAGACAGGGCTCCATCCTCGTCTCCTTCCAAAGAACCACCGAAGCCGGACACACTCCTGTTGATGGAGTGCCTCGCTGATTTGTAAGACCCAATGTGCATACGTTCAGCTTTCTCCACTGATCTTGGTTGTACAGATATACTGCAAACCGGCAATACGGCAAGGCTCTTCCATTCTTCTTGCGGCTGCGGAGACCGAATGTCTTTGACCTTATCAGAGAGCACAACTTATTCACTGATGTTCAAGACCAAGCGCTCCTTCTCGTCGAATTCGATGAAGAACTCAACGAGAGACGTAGAAAAGAGGGACATGACGGCACTTTGAGCCAAAGTGAAGCGATCACGTTGCTCGTTGACCATACTCACTCGATACCAGTATGTCGTTTAATCTCGGTTGCTGAGCCGCTTCAATCCTTCTGCGTGGACAGGTTGGACGCGTTGTGCAGCAGTTGCGCCCTCGATCACAGTACTTGTTCCACTATCTCGACGCTTTGTTCAAGAAAGACCAGCAACTGGCATCCGACTTTGCGGATCTTCAAGTCACCCTTTTCGCCGAATATGCGACGTCGAGATTGATCGAATACCTGAGGGCTAGTAGTTACTACAATCTTGAGGGGGTAAGTCCGTCCCCTAACGATACAGTGCGAGATTGCAAACATTCTATAGGCATATAATATTTGCAGAAGTCGTGACCTGGTTCCCGAGATGGTCTTCCTCCTCGGTCGGATGGGCAACAACAAGAAGGCGCTGACGCTCATCATTGAGCGTATCGGCGATGTTCAGCAGGTGAGCATCTCCGCGTCAGGGTGTGGTATTTATTGACAGTTTCTTCTAGGCCATCGAGTTTGCCAAGGAACAGAATGACGATGATCTTTGGGAGGACCTCCTCAAGTACGCAGAAACGCGACCAAGTAAGTCGAGTCCCCTTCCACTCTTCTGTTCATCTGAGAGAGATCTCGGCAGCGTTCATTCGTGGGCTACTCGAGAACGTCGGCGCCGAGATAGACCCAATACGATTGATCCGTCGCATCAAGAATGGCCTAGAAATTCCGGGCCTCAAGGAAGCCCTCATCAAGATCCTTCATGACTTTCAACTTCAAATATCGTTACTGGAAGGTTGCCAGGCGATTTTGAACTGCGATTCCACGGACCTCTCGGGCATACGACAAAAGGGCCAAAACTCTGGGTGGTTCTTTGGTGGTGCGTCATTTTCATTTTCTCGTCGTCGGCTCGTTCAACGATCCACTGACGGTCACCACAGCTAAGGCCTCTTGTCCACTTTGTACGGAGCTGCTGCAACGGTCTCCGCAGGACCTTCTGCTTCTATTCCTCTGCAGACACGTCGTGCACGCCAACTGTATAGACGGCGTAGACGACCTGCCCCGATACATCGAAAGCGGACTGGATGCCGACGCTCGCGCCCGACCCGCACACGAAGTCAGCGCGAGGATCGCATTGTGAGTATACTGGTTACTCCTCCATGACGTCGACGCACTGACCCGTTTCATGGTGCAGCGCGTCAGTCGTGCGCGCCAAAGTGCGGCAGGGGTGTCCGGTGTGTCATCGGAGGGGGAAGGGGACGTTGGTGTAGGGGTAGTTGGGCTACCTGGATTTCATATCTTCTCATTGTGGACAGTACTGCATTTTATACCCGTTGGGATATTTTTTGTACCTCACTAATTCCACGTATGGGGTTCCGTCTCAGAGCCGCTGTTCGGCTAGTCGCTGACTTGGGGCGCATCGCAGAGTTATTTGTCATGCATGAAAGCTTCGTTAGCTATATATGGGATTTCAGCGTGCCGGGTCTCCCCAGGACAAAGCAAAATTGTACTCATTGCCACCCTCTTTTCCCTAAGTAGAGTGCACCCTTCGGGGTTGCACACGATAAAATTGGAACGATACAGAGAAGATTAGCATGGCCCCTGCACAAGGATGACACGCTTTTCCGGAGTGGTAGACCTACGGGTCTCAATATTTATTGCCCTTTTTTCCTTCCGGCTTGAATGACTACGGACGTGTATTTTCTGAGACTCCGGTAGGCACCGAAACTTATCACAACGAACAGTACAAAAACATTACAACTCGCACAGTGCTCGGTGCCAAAGACGATGTGACCTCGGATCCAAAGATCTTCGAAGCTACTATGCAGTGCAAGTGCAACCCTGGTACGCTCCGCCGCCGCAGTACCACGTCACCGGAAAACAAAGCACGCTGTCAGTGTCTCTAAAGGGGCAGTCGGCGTACGGGTTGCAGCCCGGATCTGTGCACTTGGGCGAATAGTCGCCGTCGCTCCCGCACTTGTTGCAAGCGCATCCTTTCCACGTACCTGCGGTGCAATGCCCGCTGGTGTCGTCCGAGTATGCAAACGTGCCCGCACAACCTACGAATGCCGTCTCAGCACATCGCTCGACCTACGCATGAAATGCGTTTACCGTTCGCAAAGCAATCTCCGATCTTGCCACAGTCAGTCCGTATGGTGAGATCGCTCTCCTGTGGAGAACGCCGTGGTCACTGACCGTTCTTCCGCTCGTCACGGTATGCAGGAGATGGAGCAACGTACGGGTGCTATATCCACAACAGGGGTCGCGGACGCCAGGGCGGCAGCGGCGCTGAGGGCAACGAAGAACTTGACAAGGTACATGTTTCGGTCGGCCTGCGGGCGCGTGGACCGGGCTGATGTCGAAGCGGACGACGCAAGCGTTGTCGATCAGGCTTATATACCCAAGGTCCAAGGTCCAAGTTCCCAATCCCATCAACCCCTGTAGTGACACAGCCCATCGCACGCCGGAGATGTAGTCACGCAGACCCAGTGGATGCTGCCTTGCACGTGTGACAGATCAAATCGCAC
>JBBPKF010000752.1:0-10159 GCA_038089175.1 Binderoboletus segoi | reverse complement strand
CTACCTTCCTCCACAGCTCCTCCTCCTTCTTCATCTTCATCTGCCTCCTCCTCTTGGCAGCCTTCATGCTCCATAAGTCATTGTTGTCATTGGCACACTCTACAAGATGGTCTTTGGACCAAGTGACAATGTCGGAGTATGCAGACATGGTGGTAGATGGTAGACAAACAATCCGAATGGACACCCAGTTCTTATAGAACCACAATCATTCAAACTTTGATTCCAACTCTGGTGTTTCAACAAACATCATGTGCACCTCTAAAGGCCTTCAAAGGTTCAGGCCTAAGAGGGGAATACTGTCATATCCCAGACCAACTCCAGTCCTCCACACCATCTCTGGTCTGTTCTGACCATCTCTGACCTCCCATAGACAACTTCATTCCACTTCCATCCCATCTCCAATCCATTTCCTTTTGGACTCAGGCTATGCTCTCCATTCTGTTACATTCCATATCATTATGTTCCATTCCATTCCATTCATATCTGTATTAGTTCCACTCCTTAGACTCCTCTGTGCAGTGTTAACTGCAGAGCACAGCTCTGCAGCACCTCCAGCACACTACTTATCCAACATCTGGACTCCTTAGTAATCTGACTTCCCTCCAGTATATAAACTCCAAACTCTGTCTGTACATATCTCAGTCTGAATATCAACTTGACCTGATCTTCTTCCCACTCTGTCTCTGAGTCTTGACAACTTTACTCTGACCTTCTGTCCCCACTCTGAACCTCTGAACCTCCGCAAATCTGGGACACTGGAACTCTTGTAAGGGTGCACCACATAAGGTGAAGCCAAGTCCTGAACCCCTTAGAACTCTGGACCTTTGGAGTTGCCTCAGAGATCATCCAACACAGCCTTAACAGTATCCCCCTCTTAGACCTGAACCCTTGAAGGCCATTGAGGATCATGTGTCCTTGTTGATTCTGCCAGAGTTGGAAATGGAGTTTGAACAAATCTATAAAGTCTGGAGTTGTCCTGGCTTTCCTGCCTAGTAACCAACCATGACCATCTACCCTGACATCAACAAGTGGTCTGACAAACACCTGGTGGAGAATGCTAACAATGATGATGACCTGTAGGACACAAAGGCCACAGAGTGGAGGAGGTGGGCCAAGGTGAAGAAGGAGGAGGAGGCATGGAGGAAGGCAGAGGAGAAAGTGAGGAGGCAGGCAGAGGAGGCTGCAAGGCAGTGAGTGGCAGCCAAGGTGACAGCCAGGAGACGGTTATATTCAAGGTGATAGTGTCATGAAAGTGGGACTGACTGGAGCACAGGCACAACAGGTCCAAGCAGAGCAAGGCTCCAGCAAGGGAAAGGCATGGGCAGAGCCAGTACTGGAGTACTGGAGGTGTGAGGACCAGGGGCTGGAGTGCACCCTCAGTCCCAGCAAGTCCACCTTATGTGAGGCTTGCCACAAGGCCAAGGCCAAGTGTGAGCAGGCTGGTAAAGAGAAGGCAGAGAGGAAGAGGAAGAAAAAGGCAGAGGAGTTGGAGTGGCCATGGAAGAAGGCAAGGTCAGAGGAGACAGAGAATGAGGAGGAGGTGAGCAACTGGGTGCAGTGTGCCCAGTTGATTGTGGGGGTGGTCTGGAACTCCAGAATGCTGTGGAGAAGCAAAACAGGCTCCTGGAGGAGCTCATTTACTTGAAGGCAGAGGAAGTGTATAGAAGGGAGGAATCAGAGAGTGAGAGGGAGTTAGAGGAAGGAGAAGTAGAGGAGGTAGAGGAAGAGCTGGCAGATCTGGAGGACAAGGCAGCAGGAGGGCAGCCAGAGTTCAGAGTAGGGGACCAAACATAGGGTAGTCTGGCTGCTTGTTTTCCTTGACAAAAATGTATGGCATTTGACTGGATTAAGTGGAGTGAGGTCTGGGCTTCTCCAGATATCAGAGATGGAATTCTTTGATGAGTTCCAAGGCATGACTGAGCTCAGTGGTGAGAAGCCAAGATGTTTCTTTGTCAGTTTCTTCATAGCCAGACCATCTGACCAGATACAGCAGCTTGCAGTTTCATCATCTGTGATCTATCTTGGAGTTGAGAATTTTGAAGATTTCATACTCCGGTTCTCTGTTGACTTTGACCAGAGGCAGAGGAGATTGGGTGCGATTGGGAATGGTGTTGGGAGTAGTGGGTTCCAGTTGAGAGACATAAAGGACTTGATGGATGGACTTCATGCTGTCTGGAAGCTGAAGGGTGCAGGACAGGGAGCCAGCTTGACCTATGATGGGATACAGTCCTAGATTCTTCTTGGAGAGTTTCTTGGATGGATGTATAGAGCAGAAGTACTTAGCCATGATGAAAACCTGGTCACTGACTTTCAAGTCCAGTGCCAGAGTTCATTTGGCATCTGCGGGTGCTTGCTACCATTCCTGAGTGGCAGCTAACTCCTGTCAGAGGAATTTATGGAGGGAGTTGAGGTCTACAGAGTACTCTCAGGCTTGGGCAGAGGTCAGGTCTTGTTCAGGATGGATGGTGATGTTGGGGTGATAGCCCTTGTTAGTGAAGAATGGGAAAACACCTGTGAAAGCATTCAGAGCATTGTTGTACATGAACTCCACAAGGGGCAGGAGTTTGGACCAGTTGTCTTGCTGGTAGTTGTAGTAGATCCAAAGGTACTGTTTTAGGATTTGGTTCATTCCCTCTGTCTGACCATCGCCCTCTGAATGGTGACCAGAGGTGAAATGGAGTTGGATGTCAAGAGCCTTTCCGAGGGAGCAGAAGAAATGAGAGACAAACTCCAAGCCTCGATCAGAGGTGATGTGTGAGGGGACTTCATGTTTGGAGAAGATGTGAAGGAGAAAGAGTTGGCTAACTCTGGAGATATTACCTTGTCATTCATTGGGATGAATATGCATTGTTTGGATAGACAGTCTATGATGACAAGGATAGCAGTGTGTCTGGAGAAGGTAGGGAGTTGTTCAATGAAGTCCATGGAGATCGAGTTCCATGGCTTCTTGGGGATAGGGAGTTGTTTCAGGAGCCTATAAGACTTATGTATCAGGACTTTGGCATGGATGCAGGAGGTACAGGAGGAAACATATTCCTTGACAAAGGTCTGAATACCCAGCCATGTGTATTCATGGTGGATGAGTTCTAGAGTCTGGTTCTGTCTGAAATGTCCAGAGAGCAGATGGTCATGTTTGTACTGGAGGACATGAAGATGGAGGTTATTGGCCTTGGGGATGTAGATGTGGTTGTCCAGCCATAGGAAGCCTTCAGAGTCAACAGTCCAATGAGAGTCAGAGGGTTTGGGAGTGAACAGATGGATGGAGGGGATGGGATTGGAGGGGAGTGTGGAAAGGATATCACTATGGAGGGATTTAATATTGAACAGCGAACCAGCCTGAAGGACTGGAGCTGCTAGATATGTTACTTGGAGGAACACAGCAAGTTGCTCTTGAGTGAAGACAGGTTGGAAGTTGTAGGGATTGATGTGGGCATAGTCCCTATCCCCCTCTTTGGGATAGACATCCCAGTGTCTAGTGAGGGCATTGGGCTTTGCACCTAAGCATCCAGAGCAGAAACAGATGACCATGTTGAACTGGAAGAGAAACTCTGACCAGCAGGCTTGATGATGGGTCAGGAGTTTTGTGGTAGCAAAGTACTCTAAGTTCTTGTGGTTGGTGACAATGTCAACCAGAGTGCCAGAATCCTCAAGGTAATGCTGCCAAGTCTGGAAGGACTCATGGACGGGGAGCAGTTCCTTGTCATGGGTGTCATAGTTGAGTTCTGGGGTAGAGAGGGTGTGGAAGTAAAAGGCAATGGGCCAGACTTCTTCATCCAGGCACTGGAGGAAAAGGATGCCAGTAATGGTGTAGTTAGAGGTGTTGGTCTTGATAATTAGTGGGGCATTGGGGACCCAGTGGGTGAGGATGGGAGCAGAGGTGAAAGCATCTTTCAGACACTGGAAGGTGGAGTAACATGTGTCATTGAAGTCCCATGGAACACCCTTGCGGGTGAGGCAGGTGAGTGGAATGACCATACCAGAATAGTCATGAATGAAACATTGGTAGAAGTTTGTGAATCCAAGGAAGGATTGGACATCCCAGACTTTCTGGGGCTTGGGCCAGTCTTGGATGGCTTTCACCTTCTTTGGGGGACATGAAGAGTCTGGAGGGAGAGAGCTGGTGTCTGAGGTATTCTGTGGAGTCCATGTGGAATTTGCATTTTTTCAGTTTGGCATAAAGTCCATGTTTCCAGAGTCACTGGAGAACTTCACAGACATGCTCTTTGTGGAATGTGCAGTCAGCAGAGAAGATGAGGATGTCATCCAAGTATACAATCATGAAGACATTGAGGAGATCTGTGAAGATGGAATTGACAAACCATTGGAAAGCTGCAGGGGCATTGGTAAGTTCAAATGGCATGACAAGCCATTTGTATGATCCATAGTGCATCCAGAAGGAAGTCTTCCATTTGTTGCCTTTGGTGATGCAGACCAGATGGTATGCATGCCAGAGGTTGAGCTTCATGTAGACCTTCATGTGGCTCAGAGCATTGAGGAGATCAGAGATGCAGGGAAGTGGATAGCAGTCTTTCTTTGTGATTTTGTTGAGATCTCAGAAGTCAACACAAAGGCAGAGTAAACCATTCTTCTTGCAGACAGAGAGGACTGGAGCAGCATGAGTGGAGGATAACAGGCAGATAAAGCCCATGAAGAGGTGTTTATTGAGGAATGCTCAAAGGGACTCAAGCTCAGAAGGGGAAAGGGAATAGGTGGTGCTTATTGGAGGAGATGCACCTTCTTCCAGATTGATCTTTAGGTTGAACAGGTGGTGTGGGGCAAGAGTGGAGGCCTTGCTTTTACTGAACACATTCACAAAGTTGTGATACTCTGGAGGAACTCCAAAGAGATTGACTGGTTCAGAAGTGGCGGAAGTGGAGCAGAAATTGCTCTCTTGAGGGCAGAGTTGCAGACTGAACTGCACAGAGCCCTCTAGGTGACAGGCGAGTGTGAAGGCTGGAGTGCTGATAAGTGCGATTGGTGGAGCCTTGCAATCAGAGAAATGTGGTGGATCGGAGGGAACAGAGTCAGCCATAGGAGTAGGGGACAGAGGCTGTGGAGATAAGCTTGCAGTTGTGGGCATGGCTTGTCCAGGTGAGTGAAACGAGATACTGTTTGAGACCCAATGAATCAACAGATTGTAGTGGGCAAGCCAGTTGTGTCTTAGCACAAGAAAACAAGAGCTATCCAGCAGAGTGATGTAGAATGTCATTGGAGTGATGTCACCAGTTTTGAAATAGACAGAAAGGTTGATGGCTTGAGTGATTGTGGAGTTCGAGGTTCTATCGAAGAGACAGAGCTGGAGCAGAGGAACAGAGTAAGGGGAAAGTCCATATTTATTGACAAATTCAGTGGCTATGAAACAATTGGAGGATCCAGAGTCTAACAACACAGGGAAAGCTGAGTTTTCATAAGACAACAGAGAGACTGAGGGCATAAGAGATCTGAGATTGGAAAGAGTAGACATGTTGAGTCAGATCTCCTTTGGAGCATGGGAAGAGTCAATGCAACCTCCAGTCCATGCAGAGTCATGGAGGCTGCTGACCATTTTTTTGCCTCTGAGGAGGCCTTCAGTTTAGCTTTTGGAGTCATGGTCTTGGTCACATGAGCCTTGGCTGCTTGAGAGGTAGACTTCAAGCACTCTTTGGCCATGTGGCCAGCTTGATCACAGAACATGCACAGGTCATTGTCGAAGCACCACTTGTGCTCTGCCACTGTGAGCTTACTATCCTTCCTGAAACAACACTAAAACCATAGCATTGTTAGCCCCATGGATTATCATATCTGAGTTTATAGACTTAGAGGTCTTCCTTAGTCTTATGAGGTCAAGAGAAACCAAGCCTTTGTGTTTGGAGTAGCTTTAGTGGAAATCTCCAAGAAGAACTAGATTGGCTAGTTCAACCTGGTGTCTATTGCTTAAATACTATTCTACAGTGATTGTACATGTTTATGTCTAATGTCTATATGTGGTAAATAAGAAATCGTACCATAGAAGAATATCTAAATATAGTAAGTCCATGAGGGTACCGTGAGGTAGCCTCATGTATCATAATGGAAGAGAAGCATATGGTAATTAAATAAGCATGTGGAAGGCATGTACCTGTACAGCCTTGTAATGGAAGCATGTATTGCATAATTGTCTATATCAAATAGACAGAGATGAATGTATCTAGATAAATAGATTGTTAATATGAAATGTCTATAAATGGTTAAATAGAATCGTGGCAGGATCGTAATGTATTGTGAGATCTCTGGGATCTAGGGTTCATTAGATGTGATGTCGTTAAGAGGTGCAGCCTCGTGTTTCGTGATGCTTCTAGCATGTGTTTGTGTACATCAAGTACATGGTCACTATGCATCTAGCACATTGTCGTGATACCTTGTGGGGTTAATGTCATTACTGTAATATGTCTTTATGGGTTTATGGTCATGTGATGCCAGTCATGTGTCATGGTCTCGCTAAGACATTGTTGTGAAGTGAGAAGTGAAAATAATAGATAGAATTCTCAGAATTCATGTTCGTAACACTTCCCAAGCTTGGATAACAAGTCTGGCTTAGAAGGAGTGGATGCTCTGGAGGTACTGGAGTGCTGGCAGATTTACCCTTGGACTTCTTGGAGGAGCCAGAGGAGCCAGCAGAGGTGGTGAAGAGTTTGTCAGACTTCAGAGGGTTGGGGGAAGGCTTCACCTGATGATTGAATTCTGACTTGTGCTTCCAGTAGTGCATTTCAATCATGTGAGTGAGTTGATGGAGATCTATGAGCATGGAGGGTTTTCTGATTGGTGAGATTTCATCCTTCATACGGTCTGGAAGGCCATTGTAGAAATAGTGCCAGAGGGCACCATCTCTGTATCCCCAGACTTGCAAAGCGATTCAGTTGAATTCTACAATATATTTGTTGATCTTTTGACCATCTTTCATGGCCAAGTGATCCAGTTGGTGCTCCACATCTCCAACAAGGTTGTGCAGTCTGAAGTTGGTTTGGAGCTCAAGAATGAACTCCTTGAAACTATCCATCCAAAGTGGACAGAGTGCAGGATCCTTCATCTGCAGGAGGTCTGGCTTGAACCATTCTAATGCCATGCCCTTGAGATAGGACTGGGCAAATGTGACCTTGGCATGGTCAGAGGTGAAGGCTTTGAGGCAATCTTGGAAGTTTAGTTCACATTGAACCAATAAGACCTGGAGTTTGTGGGGTTCCATCCTGTCAAACTGGTCCAGTTCTTGGACTTTGGTCCACTATGAGGTTTTGGAGGATTTGTGATGGAAGGAGCAAGTAAGGCCGCAGATGGCATTTGCCAGGTTGGCGAGGGTATTATGTGGAATCTGCTTATCTCTGGAGAATTCAGGGTCTAAGTCATTCCCTTGGAAATTGAAATCGCCATTGAAGGGATCATCTCTGGGCTCATCCAGATCTCTGGGGTTGCTGTGATTACTCAGAGTGTGGAATGGGGGCAGGGTGTGTGGAGTGCTAGGATCATCTGGAAGCTTCTCAATACAAGCTCCAGGAGTAGGGGTTTCTGGGCAAGAAGGTGGTCCCTGGGATGTGGAACCAGGATTTCATCTAGCAGAGAAACTGTGGAACTGTTTGATGAGGTCTGGGCCTCAGCAACTGTTGTCAAAGGCATTTAGGGGTTGTAGCAGGGAAACGAAGGGGCATTGGTGATGGCCCGAGTGCAGGCTCAAGTGACCCTAGTGGCCATTGGTGTACATGGACTTCATTGCAAGTAGGAGTTCGAATATACTGTTAAACTAGGTCAGACTAACTTTGGGAAACTCTGAAACTCCAGAGTTTGGTTAGATGGGACTTGGCTTCACTGTATGTGGTGCACCCTTGCATGAGTCCTTGTCCTGGATTTACAGAGTGGAATAGGTTGGAGGGTTGGAGGTCAGAGAAGAACCGTCAAGGTTCAAGTTGGAGAAGAGATAGTCAAGTTTCGTTGATATTTGAACTGAGGTATTTACAGGCTAGAGTACAGGGTTTATATACTACAGAGAAATCTGATGATTAAGGAGTTCAGAGGTCAGGTAGGAGATGTACCAGATGTGCTGTGGAGCTGTGCTCCACAGTTGACACTGCACAGAGGAGTCTAAGTAGCAGAACTAATACTAATATGGATAGAATGGAATGGAACATAAGAATATGGAACATAATGGAATGAAGCATATTGTAATGGAATGGAATGTTAAAGCATAGCATAGGTATGAAAGGAAATCAGACTGGAGTTGAACAGAGTTGATATCGGAGTGACATCAGAGGGTTGGAGTTGGACCCATGGATCTGGGATATGACAGCTGCCAGCAAACCTCAGGTGGGATTGCCATCATAGTGCATTGTGATCAAGACCTGTACTATGCTGTACAATAACTTCAGCAGTGCAACAACCCTGTTTTGGTAAAGTACACAACTTCCTTTGTATCTATACAACTACACTGGATCTATATCTTATCCTGAGGCTCTGCAAATTTGAATGGGCAAAAATGTGGGAGAATCAAGTGAGATAGCTATGCATTGAATGATCACACTGCTTCATTACCCTGTGTTAAGGCCATGTCGGACGATTTCTGGAAACTCCAGAACTCCAGAGTTTTGGTCAGATGGGACTTGGCTTCACCTTATGTGGTGCACCCTTATGTTGGGTCCGAGTTCCATATTTTCGGAGTGGAGAGGTTGGAGGTGGGTCAAAGTTGAGCCATCAAGGCTCAGATGAGAGGGGACAGAGGTGAGACTGTCAGGCTAGGTTGATATTCGAGCTAGAGATTACAGAGTATGATACAGAGTATTTATACTATGGAGGGGATGGATGACTAAGGAGTTCAGAGGTTGAATAGAGTATGTACCAGAGGTGCTGCAGAGCTGTGCTTCTGCAGTTGACACCGCACAGAGGAGTTTCAGGAGCGGAACTAGTACAAATGTGGAGAGAATGGAATGGAGGACACAGGAATGAAATGGAACATCATTGGAATGGAGATGAGTCATCTTGGAAGTGTCCAGAGTTCAGAAGGCTACATACAGAGGAAAATAGTCCGGAGTTGGATCAGAGTTGGATTGGAGAAGATCCAGAGGGTTGGAGTTGAAGCAGTGGATCTGGGATATGACACCCTGGTGTCACTTACTGACAAACAAGCACCACAGCTGGGTTTGAACCTAATGTGACAGTGCCAAGTCATGATGTGCAGCCTTCATTGCAAAGACAATGAGGCTGCTTTACCTTTGCAGGTTGAACAGCTGAAGCAGCAATGAGAAGAAACATGGTGTGCAACTTCTGACCTGACTATGAGTCTCAGATACAAGTAGCAGTGCAAGGCTTTGCAAATGACCTCTACAAGTCAGTTTCTAAAGTGCAAAGGCTAGAAGTGTACATGCATTTGTCTTGATCATTAGCTTTCATCTAACCTTTTTGCAGGTATCCTGTATAACTCTCAATTACTGCATGCTTGGAATCCATCAGCCTCAGAGTGAGGTTCAACCCAGGAGGCAAATACTGATGCCACCTCAAGAGGGAGTCCTACATTACACTTGCCAGTGCACTTGGGATCTCATGGGAGGGAACTCTTGAAGAGCTGAAGACTTACATCAGGGACTGTCCTGCTGATCTGTCACATGCTGAAACTACCCCAAATCCTTAATATGTGATACTATTTCAAGTCATATCTGGCCTGGGTAAGACATGTACTACTTGTGACCCAGTCCAGGCATACCCTTGATACATCTGACATAAATAATTATTTCATGCTTCATGCTGATACATATTGCACATGTGATCACTTTTCAGTATGACATCACTTTCATATTATAATGCCCTGGCACACTTGGTGCACTACAATTGGCCTACAGGTCACATATATAGCTCCAATGTGTCCATAGGGTCCTGTTTGGTAGGTGGTGTAGGAAGACAAGGACTTCACCTAGCTAACTTACCAAGACAGCTGGACAGCTCAGCTATAATCATGCCTGTGACAGCAAGAACTCCGCAGGGTAAGTCCTGTCTGACTCCAGGAATATAGTCAGTTAGTCAGAGCCTGAAAGTTTCACCACCAAATGCCCTTGATCCCCCCACCATTGATCCCTCTTTGATATCATGACATTGGCTTCTTGTGCCATCTCCTCCTTGGTTTCACATCTTTCATCACTCTTTGCAATATCAAGACATCCCAACT
>JBBPKF010000750.1:0-10164 GCA_038089175.1 Binderoboletus segoi | reverse complement strand
GCCCTGCCACCGTCACCACGCTCGCGAGCACGATTGCACGACGACTAACGCCCCAGCCCATCAAGCTCCGAGCGGACATCGAGTTGACTTGCTACACTCCGGCTGGTATCGATGCAATCAAGAAAGCGCTGAGGGCGGGAGAGAAAGAGAGCAACGAGATCGTTCCGATCAAAGCCAAGTTGGTTGCTCCACCATTATACGTACTAAGTACGAATGCGACAGACAAGGTGAGGTATCGATATAGGTGACCTGGAACGAGATCCGGGATGCTGACGTGCTACGTGTTGTCCCTAGTTTGTCGCGCTCGACCGTCTTGAACGCGCAATCGAATCTATACAGGGCTCGATCGAATCACAAGGAGGGGCGCTGGTCGTGAAGATGAAGGTAAGCCATTGAGACCTCTTTCCGAGTCCCTGCTTGAACTTGTGCCGTAGCCGAAAGCAGTTTCTGAAACAGAAGAACAAGATTTGGCGCAGCTTATGGCCAAGGTTGGGCAGGAGAATGCAGAGGTATCAGGTGACGAGGATGAGGAGGACGGGATATAACATGTCCTGCTGTGTTGGCGAGAATTACACATCACATTCCAGCTTTACATGGCAGGCTATCCTGTCGCTACTATCAAATAATAGCAGAGCAGAATGCGCAGTGTCTCAAAATGGAAATGCACAAAAGCCCCTTGTGCTGTATAATTGCTCACACTGCAGGCAAGGTCACATAAGTTTTCGTGACATAGGCTTGCCATAGGCATGAAACAAATTCTGACTAGGAACTGCTATTTTTCCACAAATATTTTATTTCACATTGTAACTATGTTGGAAATATTTTCATACATATATTTGATTATGTATTTTAATTATTGTCTTTTTCAAGTGACTTGACCCCTGTGAGAAATTTGAAAAAAAAGTATTTCACTTCCCATCAATCATAGTCCTTCAATGCCTGCTTGAAACCCCTTGGAAATCATTGGTACCATTCAACTCAGAATAGTCCTGTTAAAATCATGTCAGATGATTTTCAGAAACTCCTGAAGTCTGGAGTTTGGGTCAGATGGGACTTGGCTTCACCTTATGTGGTGCACCCTTGCATGAATCCAGGTCTCAAATTTGTGGAGCAGAAATGAAGAAGTTATGTGTTGAAGGATCAAAGATGAGCCATCAAGGCTTAGACAGAAGGGATCAGAGGAAGAGATTGTTAGACTAAGTTGATATTTGAGCTGAGGTATTACAAAGTAATTACAGGGGTTTATATACTATGGAGAATTCAGAGGTCAGAAAGGAATAATGCCAGAGCTGTGCTTTAGAGTTGTGCTCATTAGCAAGCAAGAGACTGAAGGAATCTAAAAGGCAAACTAATACTAAAAGGGACAGAATATACTGGAATGAAATGGAATATCATAGAATAGAGATGGCAGAATTATATCATAAATGTCTGAAGGTTAGAGACTATCTATGATGGAGGGAAAATAAACTGAAGTTGGAATGGAGTTAAATCAGAAAGAATCTGGAGGGTCGGAGTTAATGTGATAAATCTGGGATATGACAGGATGGGACTTGGCTTTGCCTTATGTAATACACCCTTGCATGAGTCTAGGTTTTGAATTTGTGGGGTGGATATCATATCCTGGATTCACCACACCAACTTCAACCCTCCAGATTCTCTTCAATTCACCTTCACACCAACTTCAGTCCATTTTTCCCTTCATACATAGTTTTGATCTGTGAACATTTATGATACAACACTGCCTTCTCCATTCTATGTCATACCATCATGTTCTATTTTATTTCAGTATATTCCATCTTATTTAGTATTAGCTCTGCTTTTTAGATTTCTCTGACCCTCTGCTTGCTAGGGAGCACAGCTCTAATGCACAGCTCCAGCACTAGTCCTTTCTAAACTCCAGACCCTCTATAGTATAAAAATCCTTGTAATCACTCTGTAGTCCTTTAGCTCAAATATTGACTTAGACTGATGGTCTCTCCCTCTGACCCCTCTTGTCCAAGCCTTGATGGCTCATCTCTGATACAACCCCTCTGTTCCACTCCATAAATTTGGGACCTGGATTCATACAAGGATGCACCATATAAGGTAAAGTCAAGTTCCATCTAATCAAAACTCTGAAGTTCCAGAATTTCTGGAGATTGTCTGACACAGTTTGGACAGTGGAGGTAAAGGAGTTGTATATTAGAGGGTTGAAGATGAGCCATCAAGACTTAGACAAAGGGAATGTGTTATATCCCAGAATTCACTACACCAACTCTGACTCTTTGGATACCCTTTGATTCAACTTTGTACAAACTCCAATCTGATTTTCTTCTATACTTAGTTCCTTACATTTGGACACTTCTGATCTGATTCACTGCCTTCTCCATTCTATGCCATATTATTATGTTTCATTTCATTCTAGTATGTTCTGTCTTATTTAGTTCTAGTCTCACTTCCTAGATTCCTTCAAACCTTGCTTGCTAAAAAGCACAGCTCTAGTTCAACTCCTACCTGATCTTTGATATTCTTCTTGCTAATCTGATTTCTCCTTCATATATACACCCTGTACTTTGTCCATAGATATCTTAATCTGAATATTGACTAGACTTGACTGTCTAACCTCTGTCTGAGTCTTGATGACTCATCTCTGACCTTCTGACCCACCTCTGCTCTGCAAATTCAGGACCTGGACTCATGCAAGGGCACACCACATATGGTAAAGCCAAGTCCTGTCTGATCAAACTCTGGAGTTCCAGAGTTTCCCAGAGATGGTCTGACCCTAGTTTAATAGTATATTCAGACTGTCACTGGCAGCAAAGTCTATACACCCATGATGAAGAGAGTCATGTAAGCCCACACTCAGACTATTGCTAACATCCCTCTGTCCCCCTGATACAACTCACTCAGCACATTTGACAACAGTTGTCAAGGCCTGGACATTGTTGAACAGTTGCACAGCTTCTCTGCCAAATGTCATATCCCAGATTCACCATGTTAACTCTGATCCTCTGGATTCTCTCTGATCTACTGTTATGTTTTTCATGGATCTTGATCATTGGTACTCTCCTCACTTGCTATGCTGCTGCTGCCTCTATTCTTTTTAGTCTTTGATGTGTTATCCTTTGTATGATACTATTGCAGGGATACATCATTCTCAATTATGCCCTCATATTCTTTTATGGACATCTAACTCCTAACTAGGATCTCTCTCTTTCCTAGTTGTGACCTGATTCCTTCATGTATACATGAGAATACCTTTCTCTTTCTGCTCTTCCTTTCTATGGTGTTTCTCCAGTTTCTGTTGACTTGAAGTCTTACCAATCTTCTTCTACCTTCTATATGACTCTATGAACCAGTCCTCAACCAGCCACAGTATGTCTATTTAAGCTGCTCTCTCTCATCATGTACTGTAGCTAGTTCTGTGCAATCCTGCTTAGAGGCTAGCATTGTGGTGTGACCTCACAAGTCCATCATTGTATATTGTTAAGACCATGTCAGATGATCTCTGAGGCAACTCTGAAGGTCTGGAGTTCTGAGGGATTCAGGACTTGGCTTTACCTTATGTGGTGTGCCCTTACAAAAGTTCTGGTGTTCTGGATTTGCAGAGGGTCAGAGTAAGAATGGAAGGTCAGAGTAGAGTCATCAAGACTTGGAGATGAAATGAGAAGAACATCAGGTTAAATCAATATTTGGACTGAGGTATCTACAGACAGAGTACAGAGTTTATATACTAAGAAGAAGTTAGATGACTAAGGAGTCTGGAGGTATTAAACTAGGTTGGACTAACTCTGGGAAACTCTGAAACTCCAGAGTTTGGTCAGACAGAACTTGGCTTCACTGTATGTGGTGCACCCTTGCATGAGTCCTGGTCCTGGATTTACAGAGTGGAATAAGTTGGAGGGTTGGAGGTCAGAGGAGAATCATCTAGATTTAAGTCAAAGGAGAGGTAGTTAAGTTTTGTTGATATTCAAACTGAGGTATTTACATGCTGAAGTATGGGGTTTGTATACTATGGAGAAATTGGATGACTAAGGAGTTTAGAGGTCAGGTAGAAGATGTACTGGAGGTGCTGCAGAGCTGTGCTCCACAGCTGACACTGCACAAAGGAATCTAAGGAGCAGAACTAATACTAATACAGATAGAATGGAATGGAGCATAATGGAATAGAATGTAACAGAATGGAATGTTAAAGCATAGCATAGGTACAAAAGAAAATTGGATTGGAGTTGGTTGAAGTTGGTATCAAAGTGACATCAGAGGGTTGGAGTTGGACTTGTGAATCTGGGATCTGATAGTATCCCCCTCTTAGGCCTGAATCCCTGAAGGCCATTGAGGATCACATGTCCTTGTTGATTCTGCCAGAGTGGAAAACAGAGTTTGAACAAATCTATAAAGTCTGGAGTTGTTCTGGCTCTCCACTCTAGTAACCAACCATGACCATCTACTCTGACATTGACAAGTGGTCTGATGAATGCCTGGCAGAGAATGTCAATGATGACAATGACCTATGGGATGCAAAGGCCACAGAGTGGAGGAGGTGGGCCAAGGCAAGGAAGGAGGAGGAGGCACAGAGAAAGGCAGAGGAGGAGGTGAGGAGATGGGCAGAGAAGGCTGCAAGGCAGCAAGTGGCAGCCAAGGTGGCAGCCAGGAGACAGGTACATCTGAAAAACAATGTGCTGAGTGAGCAGGACTGACTGAAGCACAGGTGCAACAAGTCCAAGTGGAGCAAGACTCTAGCAAGGGGAAGGTGCAGGCAGAGCTGGCACTGGAATACTGGAGATGTGAGGACCAGGGGCTGGAGTGTACCCTCAGTCCTGGCAAGTTCACCTTGTATGAGGCTTGCCACAAGGCCAAGGCCAAGTGTGAGCAGCCCAGCAAAGAAAGGGTGGAGAGAAAGAGGAAGAAAAAGGTGGAGAGCTCAGAGTGGCTGCAGAAAAAGACAAGGTTGGAGGAGATGGAGGAAGAAGAGGAGGTGAATGACTGGGTGCAGTGCACCCAGTTGATTGTGGGGGCAGTCTGGGAACTCTGAGATGCCATGAAGAAGCAAAATGGGCTTCTGGAGAAGCTCGTTTACTTGAAGGTGGAGGAAGTGTATGGGAGGGAGGAGTCAGAGAGCAATGGAGAGTTAGAGGAGGGAGAGGCAGAAGAAGTAGAAGAGAAGCTGGTGGCTCTGGAGGATGAGGCAGTGGGAGGGCTGCTGAAGTTTGAAGTAGGGGATGAGATGTAGCATAGTGTAGTCTGGCCACTTGTACTTTGTAAGGGAATGTATGGCAATGTTGATCAGTCAAGTGGAGTGAGGTCCAGGCTTGTCCAGATAATGGAGATGAAACTCTTTGACAAGTTCTGAGGCATGACTGAGCTTGGTAGCAAGAAGCCAGGATGTTTCATTGTCAGCTCCTTCATAGCCAGACCATCTGACCAGATACAGCAGCTTGCAGTTTCATCATCTGCAATCTATCTTGGAGTCAAGGATTTTGGAGATCTCATACTCCAATTCTTTGTCAGCTTTAATCAGAGGCAGAGGAGATTGGATGCAATTGGGGATGGTATTGGGAGTAGTGGGTTCTAGCTGTGAGACATGGAAGACCAGATGGATGGACTTCATGCTCTCTGGAAGCCAGAGGGTGAAAGACAGGGAGTGTTACGCTGCAAGCAAAGACTTGCATAACTTCTTCAACCCTTCTTGGGTTCCTCAGCTAATGGCTGGACGATGCTCAAGGTGAGAGAGCACCCTATTCCAGAGCGAATGAGCGCATGTAGGTATTACGCTTCTATGGGCTTGGCAACCTTGACGGACTTGATACCATTTGGTCCATCAAAGGTTCAGTGTTGCAGCTTGGCAACACATGAGGACACAGCTGCTAGAGATCGCTAGCACCACAAGGTTGGAATAGCTAACTTAGGGTGACGAGGCCTAAGAAAGAAGATGCTCTGATTGCAGGATAGTACAAAAAGAACTGGTATCATGAGAGCTGTGTCTGTTATCCTCTACTGGCATTCCAGCCCTACCCATACTCATTCAGGGACTACACGGTATGATGAGCAAAACCACAGTGACCAGTGGTGTGTGGCGAAGGCATGATACAATCCAGAGAGTGCCTTAAGCTCCCAGGTTGCAGTGATGTCTCTACGACAGCTGAGGCCATCTAACCCCAGTGAAGGACCTTGTCTTCTGATCTGATCTTGTAGCTGGGAGAAGATACAAAAAGAACAAGATGGAGACTACAATGTGCAGTAGCGACTTATATACAGAGGTGAGACATGATTGAGGGCCGGCATAGAAAACAAGGAAATGTAAGAGAATATGATGCCATCCTATATGAGAAGAGCAGAAAAGGAAGATGGTGCCATAGAATGTAATAGAAGGTAATGGAAGAACTGCAGATTATCAATATGAAAGAACTGTGTGGAATGTGATGAAACTTGTCATAAGATAATGTGATCTTGTGCAAGACTGTGCCTGAGTGGACTCAGTAAGAGGGATAGTGTCTGTATTCAAGTATATAGAGAAGAAGAAGTAAATGCAATGTAAGAAAGAGAATAAACATACAAGTTGCACCCCGTAGAAGGTGTTGGAGCCAAGAGTTTGTGAAATGTAATAGTAGTGTATGACATGTGTATGTGAAGAGAAGAAGAAAAAGGGAAAATTGTAACATTACTCCCTTGTTTAGCTGAAACATGCCATGTTCCAGTCAATCCTCCACGTTTGGGGTACAGTGACTAGTTCCATCCTTTCTTTGAAGGGACAATCTGCTACAATATGTCCTTCTTTTCTGCAATGTCCACAGAACCTCATGTTGCATTGGTGTGCCCAGTGGCCTGGGTTCCATCTGAGACAGAAAGGGCATTGATATTTCGGACAAGCACGACTTGGGTGCCCTGGTTCATGACAAATCGTATAGGGGAGGAATTGAGGGTTGGTGAGGTCATCCTTGGAGGAGGTGTGGTGAGAGCTTGTTTCAGGACTGAGACTCTTAGGGTGGTAGAGGGTGGTTCTCCTTTGACGATGTAGAGTATGGACCCATTCATTAATTCAATAGTCCTTGACACGTTCTTCATGAAAAAGAGGGGGGGCATCTGAGATGCAGTTAACTAAAGGGATGGGTTCGGGGATGACAGGGATATCTTCAAAATATTCTTTGTACTTGTCTTCAGATAGACAAGGAAGGACTTTGACCAGGAGGTCACAGAACATGACAGGGGCAAGACCATCAATGATGTCTGCCAATCTGGCGTTGTGGATGTCATTGAGTAGGGATTGATTGGTTTTGATGAGAGCCTGGTTGGTCAAGCCAATATGGGCTGTGGAGGTGAACGAGGGGTTAATGTCTGTAAAAGAGCTTTTGCAAAGAGTGAGACAATGATATGTGCAAACGAGTCTAGGTAGAACGGGAGAACGTAAGAAATGAAAGTTGTGTTCAATAAGAAAAGTGAGGCTGGGGTCCTCAAGGCATGCTACATAAAAGTGATGTTGATATGGAAGAGGAAGGCAGTGGATATATAGAGGAATGAATTCAGGGAGGATGATGGCATCCCAGGTTACCAGGTGGATCTGAGCAAAAGCGGAGGAGTGTTTTTCAGGTGGAGGGGTTACCATATTTTCACGGATGTGTTGAGTGAGTTCATGGATGGAAGTGTGAGAGGAGGTGGGTGATGATGAATGAGACATGTTTTGTTCCTTGAGGTATTCTTTGGAGATGTTAGACCAGAAGTCTTTGGGTACTTTGTTGCAGGAGGGAATAAAGACTGGGAGGGACATGGTCATCTTCAAAGTCTGTGCTTTCTTTTATATGCTTTCAACAGAGTTGAGGCTCCACTGAAATTATCTTCTGGTTTCCAGGTGTCTTCTGCTGACGAATAGCCTTTCCAGTGCATGAGATAGTGGCACTGCCTTGTGGAACCTCTATGACTCATGATTGCTTCAATTTCATATTGTTCTTCTCCATCTACTTCTTCTGGGGATGGTTCTAAGAACAGAGTTCCAAATTCTTCTGTGGTGTGGAATGGAGATAAGAGGGAGGCATGGAAAACAGGGTGGATTTTTCAGGTGGGAGGAAGTCTGAGGTGATATGCCCACTGCATTATTACCTGTTCAATGGTAAATGGACTGAACCTTCTTTGAGTAAGTTTTGGGGTTCTGCCAGGGAACTTCAGATTTCGTGCTTCTAACCACATCTTGTCTCCGACTTTCCACATTGGGGTTCAGGATTTGATACGATTTTTCATGATAAGGGCCACTCTTTCATGTGCAGCCAGTGCTTTGTTCCTGGCTTCTTCCAGGGTTTCCATGCAGTTTTTGAGTTCTAGGAGGAAGGTCTTTCCTAACAGCAGGTGGGAACGTGGTTCATATCTGAGGATAATGAAGAATGGGATTTGTTTAGTCAAAGAGTATATGGATGAGTTATGGCAATACTTGGCATAAGGTAGCATCTTGATCCATTTGGTTGGTTGTGCGGCACAGAACATCCAAAGGTATGTTTTGAGTTCCTGATTCATACATTCCATCTGCCCATCTGTCTGTGGGTGGTATGCTGTTGATAGGGAGAGGAAGTAGTCTAGAAGTCTTGCTAGTTCTCTTGTGAAGGTGGAAGTGAATTGTGGACCTCTGTTTGATATGATTTTATCATGGAGGCCGAATCTCGTGAACACATGTTTGAAAAATAGTTCAGCAATGCCTGCAGCATTGATTGTTTTGGTACAAGGGCAGAGAATTACCTCCTTCGAAAGACCATGGTTGACCATGACCATGACAGAGTCGAGACCATCTACTGTGGGAAGATCAGTGATAAGATCAACAGAGATCTGTTGGAACGGGCGTGTGGCTGAGGATGGAATAGAGGCATATGGGAGTATTATTGGGTATGTGTTGACTTTGTTTGCCTGGCATTGCAGGCATCTGGCTACAATTTTTCTGATGAATGTGGCTAGTCCAGGCCACCAGTAGTTATGCATGACTCTGGTTTGTGTTTGGAGGATGCTGCCATGTTCAGCAGTTGAGGTGCAGTGACAATGTTTTATGACGTTATTGTAGAACACCACCAGGATATATAGCCAGTTTTGGAAGTAGAGCTGGCCATTGTCAAATCGCCAGTCAGATAAGGGGAATATGGGGATAGGGGAATTCTTTTCTTCAATTGCGGCCAAAGCTGACAGTATGAATGGATCGGAGGATGATGATTGCATGATTTTATTGGCAATGGACAGATCAAGGGTTTTGACAAATAATGTGTCTGGGAGTAGGGTGACGTCTTCATTGTCATTTTTGTAAGTTGCTGGGTAGGGATATCTGGATAGTGTGTCAGCTGGAGCTACCTGTGCTGCTGGTATGCTAACGAATTGCAGATCAAAATCTTGTAGGAAAAGCATCCATTGCGCTTGTCTACACAAGAGCTTGTGTGGTGCATGGAAATAGGTAAGATTCTTATGGTCAGTGAAGACTGTTACAGGGTGGCCTGCTCCTTGCAGGTAATGCTTCCATGTGTCCAGTGCATGTGGTACTGCTAATAGTTCCCTATCATAGATGTCATAGTTTCTTTTGGCATCAATAAATGTTTGGGAATGGTAAGCACATGGGTAATATTCCCCGTTGCTGTCTTTCTGTAGGAGGACACCTCCAGATGCAATGAGGGAGGCATTGATCATGATTGCTAAAGGTTTGGTGGAGTCTGGCATTTGCAGTACAGGTTGACTGATGAAGATTTGTTTCAAGGCATCAAACGCCTTTTGCTGTGGTTCCTCCCATTTCCAGGGGAGTTCCTTCTTTGTTAGATCATTGAGGGGGCAGGGAAGATCCATGTAGTTTGATACAAATTTCCGGTAGAAGTTGCAAAAACCTAAAAATGACCGCATGCCTTTGACCATGGTGGGCAGTTTCCATTCCTTGATTGCTTTGACTTTATGAGGGTCAAGGCAGACTTGTCCTTCTTTGATAACCATGCCAAGGTATTCCATTTCTGGGACGTTGAACATGCATTTCGACAGTTTGAGGTATAGTTTTTCTTGACAGAACCTGTCAAGGACTTGTCACGTATGGATTTGGTGGGTGAAGATATCTGGGGAAGCGAAGCCAAGGTTGTCCATGTAAATTCCAAGCCACCCTTCTGCTATCATATCTCTAAAGATGTGATTCATCATATTCTGGAAGTGGGGCAGGGTGTTGAAAAAACCAAAGAACATGACCTG
>JBBPKF010000748.1:0-10173 GCA_038089175.1 Binderoboletus segoi | reverse complement strand
CCTAGAAATGATTGAACTCCTTTCACTGAAGTGGGGGTTTCTATTCCTGTATGGCTTTAACTTTGACTGGGTCAAGATGGATGGTCCCTGTGCATATGATGAGTCCTAGATATTCCATGTGATCACTCTCAAAGGTGCACTTGGAGAGTTTGAGATAAAGCTTTTCTTTGCAGAAACATTCTAAGACATAATAAGTTCTTTTCTGGTGGGTAGAAAGATGAGACAATGCTATAGCTAAGTCATCCATATATATGCTTAACCATCCTTCCACTATCATGTCATGAAATAGGTGGTTCATTATGGCTTGGAAGTGAGGAGGGGCATTGAAGAATTCAAAGAACATAACTTGAGGTTTGAAGAGTCCTTCTGGGGTGATGAAGGCTGCTTTTCATCAGTACCATTCCTGGATAAGGACATTGTTATATCCCCATCTAATGTCAAACTTGGTGAAGATGGTGGCATCTTTGAATCTGTCTATGAGATCAGAGATGAGGAATAGCAGGTAAGCATTTTTGATGGTATGCTTGTTCAAATATCAGTAGTCCTGACAGGGTCAAAGACTTCTGTCTTTCTTTGCTACAAAAAAGAAAGGAGCTGCCTGTGGGGATGAAGATGGTATGATTTTTCCTTTCTCAAGGTTTTCATGGATGAAGTCTTTGCAAGCAGCAAGTTTGAGTGGATTTAACAGATAGATTTTTGCTACTTTGAGAACAAATGAATTCTTCATTTGAATGAAAAAGTCAAATTGTCCTCGGAGTGGGAGTAGCTCTCCTTTTGAAGGTTCATTGAATACATCAGTGAAGTCTTTGTAATGGTCAGGGAGGGTAGTTGTTGACTGAGAGTTCAATTGGGCAATGGATGTGGAGATGGTAGTGTGAGCAAGGTATTGATCTAGGTGTTCACAGCTTTCTAGGTTGTCTGAGCAGGTTTCTGTTCATTCAGGTAGAATTTTCCTACCTGCCAATTAATAATGGGATTTGTTTTCTTCAGCCAGGGGTGTTCAAGGATCATGTCCTCTTTTCCTAAGTTGGCTAGGAGGAAGCAGTGTACCAAAGTGATGGGAGTCTTTTCTGGAACTGAGATTTTTTGTGTGGTGTAATAACAGATGGTTCCTCCAGTGTTGTCAGTCCCATCTACATTTCTTGCTAAAATAGGTTGCAAAAGTTTGAAGAAGGGAATTTGATTTTAACAGGCAAATTTTCATGAGATAAAGCATCCCATGGCTTTACTGTCAACAAGGGCAGATGCATCAACATTTTGGCTTCATATGTTTTGGAAGGTGATAGGAATATGCATTGATTGTCCTTCAGTTCTAGATACAAATACAAAAGCTAGTTGGAGAGAAGGCGTTGACTTTTCTACTCTCCATTGAGAAAATCCTTCAAGTCCACCTCTTTTCCTTCACCTTCTAAACAGGTTTGGAGGACTTGCATGATTTGGTCATAAGGAATTCCTTTTTTGTTTTGGAGATGTTGTACATAGGATACCAGCGAGTTTCCTGGGTTCCTGCTGGTGGACAGTTTGGTAGTAGTAGCTTTTACATAGGTGGGTTGGTAGGGTAGTTGTGAGCTCTTTGGAGGGGTTTTTCCTTTAGAGTGGTTGGAAGACCAGCATCCACTTTTCTTACAGACAAAGCATTTCTTTTTTCAAAGAAGGATGGTTCTTTCCTCTGGTCAAAGGCAGACAAAGTTGATGTCCATGGCATTCAGGTCCCTAGTGACTCAATGGAAAACTGCAGGTGTGAAAAATTGTCTTTTCCTTTTAAAGGCTCTCACTCTGGCATTTTGGGTGTGAAAGATGATGGCCTTGTCCACCCATTCCTTAATGGTGGTTGGAGTCAGTGACATCATACAAATTGGTTGAAGGATCAGTTGGCTAATTCCAAGAGAGAAATAGTGGATCAGGGATGATTCCATATTGAAAGGATAAAAGGTTTCAATGAAGTTGGCAATGAATTTGTCATAAGTTTTATTGGCCAGTGCAATGTTAGCATTGGCTGAAATGTCTAGCCATTTTTCAGCAAAGATGTTTCTGTTTTTCTTGGTGAGGTGGCTACATGCTATCACAATTCTGGCTTTATTGTTATCATAGAGTGGAGAGTTCATGGCAAACCAGGAGGTCATTTGTTTGATCCATTGGTTGGTGTCTTCTGGTTCTTCAGAGAATTCTTCTGGGTATCCAGCTTTTCTTTCCATCATGGCAGGCAGTTGGGTAGGCAATGGGGTTTGTGGTTGACTGGGTGGTAGAGATGGAGGTTGGGCTGGGAGTCCCAAGGTGATTCTTTGATGTAGGGCTGGTGAAGTGACGAGTTGTCCTTCTAGTGCACTGACTAGTAATTCCAAGGGGTGGTCTGTGGCAATGGGTGAGGGGTGGGCAGTTTTGAGGGTATCAACCTTGATGTCTTCTGATTCAGGGGTGCTGGTGTTAGGCTGGTTCTCACTAAGCATTACCTGTCTTCAAGATGTTTTAGGGTCCTTATAGGAATTAGCCCAGGAGAGGCTAAGTCTTCTGGTTATATGATGAGGGTTGGAAATGGTGGGCAGTTACAGCACAATGGCTGTTGCTTTGGGAACAAG
The DNA here is from genome assembly GCA_038089175.1 of Binderoboletus segoi. Taxonomy (NCBI): domain Eukaryota; kingdom Fungi; phylum Basidiomycota; class Agaricomycetes; order Boletales; family Boletaceae; genus Binderoboletus; species Binderoboletus segoi. The sequence goes on along the minus strand of JBBPKF010000748.1, from coordinate 7,597 downwards.
CTTGATCTTTTGTTACACAGGATGCAATGCTGTCTTTAAATAGTGCATCAAATTGGATCTGTACTTCCTAAGGCTTTGAAAGTCCCTGCACTAGCAATATCTTTGGGATGTTGAATTGAATGTTCCTGCAAGTGTTCAGACAAGGATTCTGTATACATGAGATTGAGGAAGACTGCATGATAATTGCACAGATCAAGCTGGGTAACTACAATACAGGATGCAGGGTTTTCTACTGAGATCACTGAGCATGGACCACAAGTTGAGAATAGAAACTATGAGTCATGAAATGTGCAGCAAGAAATGCAGTGAAATATGAAAGAAGGAGAATGACAAACCAACACTGCACTGACAAGAAAGAGGTGACAAATAGGCTGAGATATTGGATGGGAGTGTTAGGGACACAAAGTATCAATAAAGAGATGATATTTAGAAGAGAGGCCTGAGTCCAGACATTATGAAGATAAGCCACAGTACTAGGAATGCCTGATGGAGAGCAATTGTAAGAAGGAGGAAGTGAGGTGCAATGACATGAGAAAGATAAAATTATAACAGCTGCACCTCCACCTCTTTGTTGAGTGCTGGGGTTGTATAACTGTAAAAAAGGGTGGCAGGTTGGAAAAGAGGAGTGAGGGTGATGAGCAGGCAAGTAACAAGGTTACTTAGCTGTTCACAGTGTGGGTGGAGCAGAGTGGAGATGCTGGGAAAATGTGTCACTCACAATGGGAGTCACCAAACAAAAAACCAACAAACACCATGTGACCAGCATGTGCACCAAGAAATTCTAAGTTTCAAGGAATAAATTGTCACTGCAGCAATGTGGCAACACCTGGACTACAATGTCAGCAACATGCCCATGGCCAATGCCACAATACCATGAGGACTCAAATGCATGGTATACCCAGATGATGACAATGATGAGCATGTTGGCAGCATCATGACTATGGGAATGGGGATGACATGCAGCAAATGCCACCACACTCAGATGTAGTACACTCATGTTGGGCACTGAAGGAATTAAGGATATCATTTCTGTTTTCAGAGACACATGTGTGCCCTTGTTTGTGTCTGATAGACCCCTTTGTGTGTTACAAATTTCCCTATTCTTCCTTCTTCTCATTGGCATCGTTCAGCAGCTTATCTTTGACTTCACAACCAGTTGGCTCCGACACCTACTACGAGGAGCTACATGTACATTTATACTGTTCCTTCCACTTCGCTTACTCCTTTTACTTTACATTTACCAATATGGACACTTCCCCGCATGACTCAGGTTCAGCTGCCTTTCAGAGACCAGTTTCTATTACCTTCCTTCATATTCCAGACCTTGGTCATCCACAGCACGTTAGTTATATCTTTTGCCTCATCTTCCGACTTCTCCAATGTTCCATTAAGTTCCATATGCCACCCCTTACGTCCTCAATCTTGGTACTTAGGTCATTACTGTGCATTGTGTTCCATATCTTGTTCTTTCTGTATCCTCCTGCAATCAGAGCAAGTATCTTTCTTAGGCTTCATCACCCTAAGTTAGCTATCTCGACCTTGTGGTGTGTACTGTCTTGCACAGCTGTGTTCTCGAAGTGTTGCCTTGCCATGACACCATCTCTGAAGTCCAACTGAACAGTATCAAGCCCATCAAGGTTGTTGAGCCCGTAGAAGCATAATTCCTACGTGTGCTCGTTTGCTCTGCTATAGGGTGCTCTCTCACCTTGAGCGTCGTCCAGCCAAAGCTGAGGAAGCCTGAGTGCTTGAAGAAGTTATGCAAGTCTCTGTTTGCAGTGTAACATTGTGTTCTGTACTGTCCAGCTTGTCTTGAGCTTCTGTAGGTTTTTTCTTAGGTTTTTGCTAGATATATACCATTTTGCATGTATGTCAAGTTTGATTCTAGTCCTGTGGGTCTGTCATATCCTGGATTCACCACTTCAACTTCAACCCTCTGGATCTCCTCCAATACAACTCCAATCCAACTCCAGACCATTTTTCTCTGTATATAGTTCTCTAAACTCTGGACACTTCTGAGATAACTCATCTTCACTTCAATGATATTCCATTTCATCCCAGTGTCCTCCATTCCATTTCTTCCATATTAATCTTAGTTTCACTCCTCAAACTCCTCCATGCAGTGTCAACTGCAAAAGCACAGCTCTGCAGCACCTCTGGTATATATTCTACCCAACCTCTGAAACTCCTTAGTCATCTGTCCCCTCTGTAGTATAAATACTCCATACAATACTCTGTAATCTTTAGCTTGAATATCAACATAGCCTGATGATCTCACCTCTGTCCCCTCTCATCTGAGCCTTGATGGCTCAACTCCAACCCACCTCTGACATCTCTGCTCTGCAAATACAGGACCTGGACCCAATGTAAGGGCACACCACATAAAGTGAAGCCAAGTCCCATCCAATCAAAACTCCAGAGTTCCAGAGTTTCTAGAGATTGTCCAACACAGCCTTAACAGGGTCCAGGGTTACTCCAACTTGAAGGGCTGTGGTATAAATCAATTTAATATGTATATCTAATGGCAATCCCACTGGCCTGTCTTTTGTGTTGAATATGTGAATGGGAAATCACTGCTGTAATGTCTATGGTGGTTTCCAAAAATTCCAGGCTACATACTCTGTGTATTACCCTTGTGATGTTGATTGTTCTACATGGTCAACATAGTAAGTCATCCAACACCCAGTACTACAGAGCACTATATAGCCTATATAGAACATCACTGTCTACACACTTTTTCCTTTTTTTGCAGATGGACAGGAATGGGTTTGGGAAGTTTCATGATGGGAAGGTGATGTTTGCAGACAAAGCCCCACTCAATACAGTTAAGGTTGGTACCACTGTTGATCAGGATCTGGGTGTTGATGGTTTTAAGAGTGTGTGAAGATTCAACTAGCTGAATCAGGATACACATGGATTTAGCATTTGTTGATACAAGGGTGACAGCACATCTAAGAGGAAAGGAGGTGACTCACACTAATCAAGGCCTCTGTTCTAAAAATCCTTTTCTGGGGAGAAGGAAACCCTTTCAACCATCTCATCTTCACTGCTATCCTCCACTTCTGCTAGTCAGGGGGTCTCTTCCTTTTTGACCAAGGCTTCATATTTGGGTTTTCTTGAGGGGTTGAGTGAAGATGGGACATTTGTCAGTCTGATGGCCAGGTTGGCAGCAGCAGAAGCAGAGTTTGTTCTTGATGCAGCATTCTCTTTCTGCATCAGTAAGTTTCTTGGGAATTTGGACAGTATCTATGTATGTCCATAGCATTGGGGTCCTTCTCAATCATTTTGTGGGTTTGAAAGGAGTGGAAGGGAGTAAAGGGGTTCTTTGAAATGGCTTTTGCCTGGTTCCATCAGTTTTGAAAGAGAAGGGCTTTCTTCATTTAGTCTTCTAGTTTGGTGAAGATAATGTTGAGCTCAATGATATGGTTCATCAATTTGAAGGGAAGAGCTTGTTGGTAGAAATTAATGAGGACTTCTTCCTGGATAATATTGGCTTGTGTAGCCTTGGCAAGGAACTTGTTGTTGTAGTCCATCAAGGCTTTGGAGTAGTCACTGTTTTTGATGACAATGCAAGCAATGGTGAGCCAAGTCAGAGCATTGGTGGTGGTGTCAAGGTGAATGAAGGTGGCCTTAAAGACCAAGGAGAAGTCAGAGAATTTCCCGAGGGTGATCACTCCAGAGTTCTTGGTGAAAGGCTAAGGTGCAGTAATTAGTGGCCCAGGTTTTGACCAAGCCTTCTTTCATTTGAGATAGGGCATAGCTGACTTTCTTATCATCAGTATTATAAAGGGCAGAGTTAATGGTGAGGTATGTAAGGAGAAAGCGCGAGAGCGCTGAGGACGCGAGCAGGCACGGAGTTGGAGCCATGGGTCTGGGCAACGGAGCCGCAGATGAGAAGGCTGCCAGCATGGACGCCGCTGTAGTGGACGGCGAGGGTGAAGGTGGGGAATCCTCCACTTCATCGCTCGCCTCGCGAATGTCAACAACACTGTGCCGCTAGGTCGCGATTGTCAAGAAACATGAGCTTCGTGGGGCAAGGCCGGATGAAATGCAGATGGGCGCTTGGGAGCCATGAAGCCCAAAGGTGTATACGATGACAATGCAGAAATCCGTCGTACAAGTCTGCAATTTTCTCGAGAAATGTGAACCACATACTCCACCAAGTATTCCGAGCACAGGGTAACGCTCGAGAAATTACCAATACCATCGGCATTACGGCCCAGAACAGCTGCTTGGATCACCATCAGTGGTTCCAGCCATGCAACGGTAGAGGCATCGATTGTAGAAGGCACAGTGAAAAAAAAACGAATCAACAATCCGAACGACACTTGGCCCTACTTTCAAACATGTTTTCGAGTTTTCGAGCATTCTATTCGAGAGAATGTTCAGTTCGAACAATGAAGACATATATACAACTTGGTGACGAAACCGAATACTTACATTGTACACCTCAAATTTCAGGTGAAGCATCGAGACTAATACCTCCATACCAGGCTCTCGTCAGAGAGATACCCATCGACAGTAAACCCTACGCCTTCCGTTGCGAGCATTTCTATCTTCCTCCGACACCGGTGTCCGGATGTGTCGTCCTTCGTCGACAGCGTGCCCCACTCTCCAAAGAATCCGCCAATATAGAGATTTGACGCGACGACGCGATGGCAGGGTACGAAGGGCGCGAATGGATTGCGTCGCAGCGCAGAGCCGACTAGAGGAATAAAAAACAGACCGAGAGACGTCAATTTATCCGTATACACGGGCACACGGATGCAAATCCGATGCGCAGGCTTGGATATGGCATGAGTGTGAACGGGAAGACGCACCTGAACGAGGGGAACCTCTGCCGATGGCTTTGCAGAGCCCCCCATACGTCGTGACGCGCCCGCGGGGAATGGTTCGCGTGAAGTCGTAAACGGCCCAATGGTGCTGGGTCAATTTCTAGTCCGACAAAAGTCGGTGACGGAAGCGGCAGTAAGGAGATTGTACATCAAACGGAAACGGAATAGAACTTACTTTGCCATCGCGGGTCCTGAACGCGGCACGGGCTGGTGCATCTGTCGGATAGGACATCTCGCCTGCCAATGCCAGGCAAATGTATCGCCATGGTTGGTGTTCCGGGAGCGTCGTGGTAAGCGCGGAGAAATCCAGGAGCGCGCAATGGTGCGAGGACGTACAATGTGATAGATCGCGTGGCACGTCGTCGACAGGGACGGCCAGGGTTGCATCTCTCTGGCTGGCCTTGACATGTTTGACACTCCTGCGCGTCCTCGCCGTTGGCTTTGATGATTTGACGGCTGGCATACTCCAAGTCGAGTGTGGCGGTGGTGTTCTGCTGACAAACGTATTTTCTTTCCGAAGCGGATCCTGCGTGTGGTATAAAAGTCACGTTGACGGGTCTGCATACGACCCTCACGCTTCTTCATGTTTCGTCCTTTCTGCGTGTTCATCACCACTGCACTGCTGTCCCACGTCCTCGCTGTGGCCATGCAGTTCAATCCAGACCAATACGATATCAAGGCTGTTACGTGTCCAGCCGTCGACAGGGTCCTAAACGTGACCATAAACCTCACGATCGGTGTGTGGCAGACTGCTGCGTATATGCGTTCCGCGAGATGCTTTCTTATGGTGTAGAATACGTCGATGTCAACCCTTCTGCCCCGACTGCCATTTTGATGGTGCATGGCTGGCCCAGTCTGTGGAGCAGTTGGGGTCGTCAGATTGAACATTTCAAGGTAACTCGTGGACGGTCATATTGCAGACGGATCCCGTTCTTCCTGTTTCTTGCAGGACGATCATCGCTTGTTGGCCATCGACGTCCGTGGGTTTGGAGGATCGTCGCACCCTTCCGACATCCAATCATCGAGCACCATGGCAGATATCACGGGAGATCTGACGTGTGTTCTCAAGCACGCCCGAGTCCCCTCTGCAATCTGTTTGGGGTGGGTTCCACTGCCCGCCTTCCAAATGTTCTCACTCGCTATCGCACAGTCATGACTGGGGCTCCGTCTTGTGCTATGAGGCTGCGAGGAGACGCCCAGATGTATTCTCCGGAGTGATTGGTGTGACCGTCCCGGTGAGTCGAATGAATGATGAGCACTCCAGAGCTTCATGTTCGCATTTCCACCAGTACCGTCCGGCTGCGAGCGCCTTCCAACCCGTCGAGTCGCTCTTGCCAGTGATACCCACCCTTTCGTACCAAGTCTTCTTCGAGCAGAACACGTCCGTGGCCATTGCCGAGCTAAATAGAGACGTCAGGCGTACGTTGAGAGGAACCTTAAGAGGCGTCACAACTCCGCCTCCAAAGACGTTTTTGCGTAGCCGGGAGACTTATATGGGTGCGTGGGATGGCATAGATGCGAGTGTTTTCATCCCTTTTCGCCAGTCTCAGCGACAGAGATGTCCATCAGATTCCTCCGATCACGTTCTTCTCTACGGAAGAAGAAGATTACTTCACAGAGAGGTTTAGCCGACAGCGCTTCGATCATGGTGTGTTCTTTCCGTTGACATGCCCTTGTGTAACGTGACGATCTATCCCACCACGCTCATCCACGTAGCGCTGATGTTCTATACCGCCGGCGTAAGCGCAGACGTCTCTTTCATATCGAATCTTGGCTACGCTAACAAATGCATGCGGCAGAACACGTATGGGACGTGGAATTCTGCGTACGACCAAAGAAATTTCACGATCCCTCAACCGGTCCTATCAGTGCTCCCCGTCGAGGTGTGTGCTTGGTATATGCGCCCTGTAGAGCAGAGCAAAGAATGGACTTGTCGTTTCATCCCATAAAAGGACCCTGTCGCTGATTGGACCATGGTAGCCAATTTTTCAAATGTGGCCGAATATCTGCCACAGCTAACTACCAAGGTGCGTACGTCCGGAAACACGCTCATTGCGTGTCGGTTGGATGGTGTGCTCGTTGATGCGTATGTATTCGTAGACAATGAATGGCTCCCACTGGCCGCACATGGAATTTCCCCTCGTATTCAATGCAATCATGGCTGAGTGGCTTATAGAAATGGGATCGAAGCTCGAGGTAAGTAAGAAGACGGGTGGTCAGAAGCTCGAGGAAGAGGAGGGAAGGAACGTGATCGACGAGCTCTGAAGACGATAACGAATACCAAGCAACTAGAAGATGGACTCGCGCAATATTTCGCCTTTTCAACGATTTTTTACTCCGATTCTGACAGCCTTGCGAATGCCGCCACTCCGGTGTCGGCCCGTACGCGAATGTATGATCGTGGATCCGTGGATGTTAAATAGGAGGCCAGCCCCCATGACGAGTTGAAGGCTTTTTCTGCTTGAAGTGTACATTGAAATCGAGTAAAAACGTGACGATTCTCCTCCTAATGGGACTCAAGACTAGTGAAGTTACCTCACCCCGGGGACTCGCTTACTACGTCTCAGTCTCGATCAGATCATCTGCTTGCTGACGGGCGCATGTATGGAAACGATGAACGGTTCACACCGGGCGTACCTCGAATTCCACGACGTGTCCAGCGTGATCATGGCGGGTTGGTTCGTAACAAAATGGGATCGAAAATCGAGGCAGGCAGGCAGGTAGGTGGACGGAAGCCGGGGAAAGGCACGATGAACTCTGAAGGA
>JBBPKF010000747.1:0-10184 GCA_038089175.1 Binderoboletus segoi | reverse complement strand
TCAATGGTAATATGAGTATCTGCCATGCAGATGATACATGTTTGGTGAGTGCATCGAGGGGGAGGAGAAGAAGATCAAGAAGTGGGTTGACTCAGCAACTGATTTCTTCAAGTGTCTGCATGAGTGATGGATGCTTCTAACTGTCGTTCAGCAGGTGTTAGGAGGGTAGGTGCCTGATTTCTTCATTCATTTTGCCAGTTGGTCCGAATTCTGGAAGGAGTAGAGAGTGGGGACTTAGAGATGTGTTGTGCCAGAGTGTAAGTGGTAGGAGAAGGAATAAGGGGGCATCTGAGGGAAGCAGCTGCATCCTCTGTAAAGTAGTCATTGATGTCAGCTGGAGAGAGTGTGAGGAGGATTGGGAGTAAGTATGAATGAACTGGGGTGAGATTGAGGGAGTCAATGATTGTTCCTAACCCTTCATCATATAGAGTGTCAAGGATTTGGTTATGAAGATGGTTGAGAGTGGAGGGGAGTGCTTCAGCCACTGGAAAGTCAACATCATTTGGGAAGAAATCAAAGGCTAAGCATAAAGAACAGTATGTGAGGTAGATGTGGACTAATCTAGGTAAAATGTGAGAAGAGCGGTAAGTAGGGTTGTTTTCAATTAGAAGAATAAGTGGAGCGTGTGCAAGGAATGCTCTGATCATAAGATGACGTTTGAAAGGTGGGAGGTGATTGACACAGAGAGGTAGGTTCATGTTTACAATGTCTGAGGCATGCAGTAAGACTTCTGGAGTTTGGAATGCTACAACTGTGGGGAAGGATGAATGCAATGAAGGGTTTGAGGAAGTCATGTTTGTGGTAGAGTTTTGATGATGATTATGGTGATGACCAGAATGAGAACAGTGAGGAGAAGGATACCAAGGACAATGTTGTGTTCATTTCCTTTAAGCGTCATGGTGGTGGTGGAAAAATGGATGGGTGGCATGCTTTGTAGTTAAGGAGGATTGTGGAAGAGTGGTCCAGATTGTACTTGGGTTCCCAGGTATTTTCTGCTGACGAATACCCCTTCCATTGGATCAGAAACTGCTGATAGTGTCTGGAGCCTCTATGTCTTAAAATGACTTCCACTTCATATTCAGAATCACCATCTATTTCCACTGGGGGTGGTTCTAGGAATGGAGTTCCAAATTCATTTGTTTGGACAAAGGAAGAGAGGAGTGATGTGTGGAATACTGGGTGAACCCTCCACATAGGGGGTAGTTTTAGCCTGTAAGTAAGAGGAGAGATGACTTTTTTAATGAGGAAGGGTCCATGTCTTCGGGCAGAGAGTTTTGGATGAGATCCTGGGAAGTGTAAGTTTTTTGCTTCTAGCCATACTTTGTCCCCTTGTTTCCAGGGTTTAAAGTGGGAGTTGATCTGATCTTTCATCACCAGGCACATTTTTTGATGTGCTGCGTTGGCTTCTTCTCTGGCTGAATCAAGGAGGGAAAGGTGTTTTTCCAAGGCTGGAAGAAAGGTTTTGCTGATTGGAGGATAAGCTCTAGGTTTGTATCCCATCATTAGGTAGAATGGGGTTTGTTTGGTAGAGGAGTGGACAGTGGAGTTGTGGCAGAATTCAGCTATGGGGAGGAAGTCTGTTCAAGCCAAAGGATTTTGTTGGGAAAAGAGCTGGAGATATGTTTCGAGTTCTTGATTTGTTCGTTCAGTTTGTCCATCTGTTTGTGGATGATAGGTGGTGGATAGAGCAATGTCATAGTTGAGAAGTTGAGCCAGTTCCTGAGAGAATGCCAAAGTGAATTGTGGACCTCTGTCTGAGATAATCTTGTCATGTAATCCAAATCTAGGGAAAATATGTTTGAAGAATAAGGAGGCAACTCCCTCTGCATCGATTGTTTTAGAGCAAGGGAGGAAAATTACCCCCTTTGAGAGTCCATGGTCTACCATGACCATGACAGAGTCATAGCCCCCTGAAGAAGGAAGGTCAGTGATAAGGTCCACAGATAATTGCTGAAATGGGTGAGTGTAAGGAGATGGAATGGGGAAAAGTGGAGGATTGGTGGAATGAGTGTTTACTTTGTTTGCTTGGCAGGTGGGGCAACCTTGAACATATTTTTGGATGAAGGTGGACAGTCCAGGCCACCAATAATCCTTCATAATTGAAGATTGGGTTTGAAAGATTCCTTCATGGCCAAATGTGGCCAAGCTATGATAATGGGCAACAAGATCTTTGTGGAGTGAGCTGGGGATGTAAAATTTATTATGATAATAGAGTATACCACCATCGTATGTCCAGTCAGCAGGGGAGGCCTGAGGAAGGAGGGAGGAACTGTCGGACAGGGCATTGAGTGCTTTTGTAACAAAGAGGTCATCAGCGGTGGATTGGGCAAGTTTGGAGGCAATAGCAGAGTCCAGGGTTTGAATAAAAAGGTGGTCAGGGAGAAGAGTTATGTCTTTATTGTCTGAAATCATAGCTGGGTAGGGATACCAAGAAAAGGTGTCTGCAGGCATGACTTTTGCTGCAGGGACAGTGACAAATTGAAGGTCAAAGTCTTGCAGGAGCATAAGCCATCTAGCTTGCTGGTGATTAAGGTGTTGTGGTTGGTGAAAGTAAGTCAGGTTCTTGTAGTCAGTCAAGACTGTCACTGGGTGTCCAGTGCCCCAGAGGTAGTGTTTCCAAGTGTCAAGGACATGGATGACCGCCAAAAGTTCCTGATCATAAATATCATAGTTTTGTTTGGTGTCAAGGAAGGACTGGGAGTGGTAGGTGCAAGGATGTAGATCACCATTTTTGTCAGTTTGGAGAAGAACACCTCCAGAGGTGACAAGGGAAGCATTGGTCATGATGGAGAAAGGGTTGTTTACATTAGGCATGTGAAGAACAGGTTCAGACGTCATGATGGATTGAAGAGTGCAGAAGGCTTTCTCCTGTTTGTCCTCCCAGTGCCAATTGACTGATGATTTGGTGAGGTCAATAAGTGGTTGAGCGATGTTTGCATAATTTGGTACAAATTTCCTGTAAAAGTTGCAAAACCCTAAGAATGATTGAACTTCCTTCATGGAAGTGGACAGTTTCCATTCCAGTATGGCCTTGACCTTGACTGGATCAAGGTGGATCATTCCTGCCCAGACAATGAGGCTGAGGTATTCCATGTGATTGCTTTCAAAGGTATATTTGGAGAGTTTGAGGTAAAGTTTCTCCTTGTGGAACCATTCCAGGACTCATTGTGTTCTTTTCCAATGAGTGGGGAGATGGGAAGAGGCAATGGCTAAGTCATCCATGTATATGCTCAACCATCCTTCAGCTATCATGTTGTGGAAAAGGTGATTTATCATCACTTGGAAGTGAGGGGGCACATTTGAAAACCCAAAGAACATAACTTGTGGTTCAAAAAGCTCCTCAGGGGTGATGAATGCTGCTTTCCATTGGTCCTGTTCCTGAATGAGAACATTGTTATATCCCCATCTAATGTCGAACTTAGTAAAAATGGTGGCATCTTTGAATCAATCAATGAGGTCAGAGATGAGGGGCAAGGGGTACACATTTTTGATGGTATGTTCATTTAGGTATTGGTAGTCTTGGCAAGGACAAAGGGTTCCATCTTTCTTGGCTACAAAAAAGAAGGGAGCAGCTTGTGGGGAGGAGGATGGTGTGATCTTTTCTTTCTCCAAGTTTTCATGAACAAAGTCTTTGCATGCCAAGAGTTCTGAGGGATTGAGTGGGTAAACTTTTGCTACTCTTGGGACAAATAAATCCTTAGTATGGATGGAGAAGTCAAATTGTCCCTGGGATGATGGTAGTTCTCCTTTTGGAGGTTCCTCAAATACATTCACAAAGTCCTTATACTGATCAGGGAGAGTTTTTTCAGTTAGGGGTGTTTGGTGGGTGATGGCAGTGGAGATGGTGGTTTTGGCGAGGTATTGATTGAGGTGTTCACATTCCTCTAGGATCATTTGGGTTGGTGGTAGTTCATCTAAATAGTATTTCCCTGTTTGCCAGTTGATGATGGGGTTTGCTTTCTTCAACCATGGGTGTCCTAGGATCACGTCTTCTTTTCCTAAGTTGGCGATGAGAAATCAATGTGTCATTGAGATAGGTTTATTTCCCAGGATAGTAATTTTTCTTGTGGAGTAGTAGCGGATTGTTCCTCCAGCATTGTCTGTTCCATCCATGTTTCTAGCAAGAATTGGTTGGGATAATTTAGAAAAGAGGATGTGGTTTTGTTGGGCAAATTTCCAGGAAATGAAGCAGCCAGTTGCTTCACTGTCAATAAGAGTGGATGTGTCAACATTTTGATTCCATTCATTCTGAAAGGCGACAGGAATATGCATGGATTGGCCTTCAGTTTTAAATACAAATACGGAAGCTACATGTTGGAGAGGAGGTGTTGACTTTCCTACTCTCCATTTGGAAAATCCTTCGGATTGGTCTCCTTTCCTTCATCATCCAAACAGGTTTGGAGGACTTGCATAATTTGGTCATGGGAGATTCCTTTTTCATTTCAAAGGTGTTGAATGTAAGTTACAAGGGAGTTCCCTGGGCTTTGGCTAGAGGATGGTTCGGTGGTGGCAGTTCTTACATAGGTAGATTGAGAAGTTTGTTGCAGGGTTTTTCCTTTAGAATGGTTGGATGACCAACATCCACTTTTCTTGCAAACAAAGCACTTCTTTTCCTGAAGTAGAGTGGTTCTTTCTTCGGATCGAAGGCAGACAAAATCAATGTCCATGGCATTTGGATCCCTGGTGACTTGATGGGAGATGGTTGGGGCAAAGAGTTGTCTTTCTCTTCTAAGGGCTCTGGCTTGAGTGTTCTGAGTGTGGAAAATGATAGCTTTGTCCTGCATTCCTTTATGGTGGCAGGCATGGGTAACATCATACAAATTGGTTGGAGGATTGCCTGGTTGAGTTCTCAAGAGAAGTAATGGATGAGAGATGAGTCATCAGTGATTTTGGCTCTAGCAGCAAGGTTCTGGAACTCAATCAAAAAGCTTTGAAATCTGTCTTTGCCAGTTTTCTTATCAGTGAAGTCATTCTGGTGGAGGGTTGTGAGTTTGACTTGAGCAGCTGATTCCATGTCATAGGGGTAGAAGGTTTCAATGAAGTTGGCAGAGAACTTAGCATACATTTTATCTGCAGGTATGACATTGGGGTCAGCTGAGATATCTAGCCATTTCTCTGCAAGGGTTTTTCCATTTTTCTTGGTAAGGTGGCTGCATGCTACAGTGATTCTGGCTTTGTCATCATCATACAGAGGGGAGTTCATAGTGAACCAGGAGATCATCTGTTTAGTCCATTAGTTGATATCTTCCGGTTCTCCGAAGAATTCTTCTGGGTACCCAGCTTTTCTTTCAGCCATGGCAGGTGGTGGGGCAACAAGTGGGCTTTGGGGTCGTCTAGGTGGTGGTGGTGGTGGTGGGATAGGAGGTCCAATAGCAAGTCTCTGGTGCAGGGCGGGCAGGGCAATGGGTTGTTCAGCTAGTGCAGCAACTAGTGATTCCAAGGGGTGGTCAGTGGCAATGGGCGAAGGCTGGGCAGTTTCAAGGATATCAACCTTGATATCTTCAGATTCTGGGGAGGCAAGGGTAGGCAGCTGTCTGACAGGGAATCTCTGTTGTTGAGGGGTTCTGAGATCTTCATACAGGTTAGCCCAAGGAAGGGTTAATCTACCTGATATTCTGTGGGGGTTGGAAATGTTGGGCAATTACAGCACAATGGCTGTTGCTTGGGGAAGAGCTTGATCTTTTGTTATGCAGGGTATGACATAGTCTTCGACAAGTGTGTCAAAATTGGATCTGGACTTCCTTTGGCTAGGAAGTCTCTACACAAATAATGTCCATACTGAGTTTAACAGGTTTCTGTGAATGTTCAGACAAGGATTCTGACACTCAAGTTTGAGGAAGATTGTGTGAGAATTGCACAGATCAAGCTGAGTAACACAAGTACAGGACACGGGGTTTTCTACTTAGAATATCGAGCACAGACCACCAACAACAAAAGGAAATGATAAGTCATGGAGTGTGCAGTAAGAAATGCAGTGGAAACTAATGGAAGGCAAATGACAAACCAGTACTGCACTGACAGAGAAGAAATGACATATAGGCCAAGTTATTGAATGAAAGGGGTGGGAACACGAAGTAGTAAGGAGATGATACTTAGAAGAGAGGCCTGAGTCCAAAGACAATGCAAATGAGCCATAGTATTAGGAGGACCTGGTGAAGAGTAATAACGATGAGAAGGAATCGAGGAGCAATAACATGTGAAAGGTAAAATTGTAACACTACCAGACTCCAGTCAAGCATTTGTGGGTTTTGTGACAAGGTGTATTTCCTTCTTAAATGGGCAGTCAGCAACTATATGCCCATCAGTCCCACAATGGCCACAATGATGGTTTGGACAATGTGAGGCCCAGTGAAGAGGTGCCTATTTGTGGCAGTAGGGGCACTGATATTTGAGACAGGACACATGTAGGTGACCAGTTTTGTTACATATGAAACACCAGCATTCTGGGGACAGTGGTGATTCTGCTTCAATATTCTCCTTTTGGAGAGCTTTGCCTTCTTCTATGCTAGCCAGATCAATGACTCTTATCTTAGGTTGGATGGAGTGGGTACTGCCTCTTCAGTTTTGAGAAATCAGACTGAACCTCTGTTTCATGTGGGAGGACTTAGTGTGTTCAGGGTGAAATTGAAAGGGGACATTTGTGATGTGTTCGATGAATGGGATGAGTATGGGAAGTGAAGGAGGGAAGGGCAAGGGGAACCCAGCAAGGTGAAAATATCATGCATAGTTGGTTTTGTTAAGGGTAGGTGGTAAGTTCATCAGCAATTCCCTGAACATGGCTGGAGGGAGGCCGTTGATGACATCAATGAACCCAGCATCATCCATGACTTCCAAGAGAGATTGAATACTTTCAACAAGGGCCTGGGTGGCCATGTTAATGTGGGATGTGGTGGTGAAGGATGGGGTGACTCCTGCAAAAGAGTTTCAACAAAGTGCAAGGTAATGGTAGGTATGGACTAGACCATGGAGAGTGCTGGAGCTAGTGAAAATGGGGGAGTGTTTGACCAAGAAAAGAAGTCCAGGGTCTTCCAGAGTTGCTACATAAATGTGTCTGTAATAAATGAACAGTAAATGAAAAATATAAAGCAGAATAGAGTTGGGAAGGATGGCATGAATTGGGATGTTAGCATTTGTGACCTGCATGAAGTGAGATGGGGATGCATCAGGCAGGGATATTTCTTCAGTGAGATCTAGTGGCAGGAGTGTGATGGTGTGGTTTTGGAGCCTTACAGCAAGTTCACAAGTAGAAGAGGATGGGGATGATGTTAGGGATGAGTCAGGGGTTTCAATGTTCATTCCTCTATGGTATGTGGTGTCTGGGGGGAAGTTGGGAATGTCTGGGTGAAATACAGGGTTGTGAATGATTTCACGATCTGTTTTGAGGTTGATTTCATGGTGGAGTGCTTGTTGAGTAAGGTACTCAGCATACAGGGACATGGGGAAGTCAGAGAGAAAAGTGTTTTTTATACACTTGCAGGATCTTTGAGGCTCCACTCAGATTTCCTTCAGGTTCCCATGTATCTTTGACAGAAGAGTACCCTTTCCATCAGATCAGGTAGTGGCACTGTCAGGGAGAGCTGTGATGACTCATGATACCTTCAATTTCATATTGCTTCTCTCCTTCTATTTCCTTCAGGGGTGGCATGACAAATGGCATTCCAAATTTGAGGGTACTGTGGAATGGGGAAAGGAGGGAAGCATGGAAGACAGGGTGGATTTTCCATGTTATCAGGAGTTTTAGATGGTATGCCCAGGGTGTGATTACTTTTTGGATGGGAAAAGGGCCATATTGCCTTTGTGACAGTTTTGGGGTGCATCCAGGGAATTGGAGATTTTTGGCTTCCAGCCAAACTTTGTCTCTGATTTTCCATTTGGAGAGTTGGGTGTGAAGACAGTTTTTCATGATAAGAGTGGCTTTCTCATGTGCTGCTAGCACTTCTGCTCAAGTATTATTGAGCAGCTCCAGATGGTTGGAGATGGCAGGAATAAAGGATTTGTTGAGCATTGGATAGGCTTGAGGTTTGTAGTCAAACATGGCAAAGAACAGAGATCCGAGTGGAGGTGTGAGGGGTGCTGTTGTGGCAGAATTCTGCATAAGGGAGTATCTCGACCCATTTTATTGGAAATGTGGTGCAGAACATTCAGAGATACATTTTGAGCTCTTGGTTTAGCCACTCAGTCTGTCTGTCCATTTGGGGGTGATACACTGTAGAGAGTGCTAATGTGTATTCAGGGAGCCTAGCTAACTCCATAGCAAATGTGGAATTGAATTGTGGGCTGTGGTTGGATATGATTTCATCATGTAGCCCAAATCTTTTGAATACATTTTGGAAAAAGAGTTCTGCTACTCTGGTGGCATTGATAGTTTTAGAGCAGGGACAGAGAATTACCCCCTTTGAAAGCCCATGGTCAACCATGACCATGATAGCATCATAATCATTGACCAGGAGAAGGTCAGTGATCAGATCAACCAAGATCTGTTGGAAGGGTCGAGTAGCTACTGATGGGATAGGGGTGTATGGTGGACATGTGGGGTGTGTGTTAACCTTGCAGGCTTGGCAGTCTGGGCATCCTGTGACAAAGTTTTGGATGTAAGTAGAGAGGCCAGGCCATCAGTAGTCATGCATGACCAGTATCTGAGTGTGGAAGATGCCATCATGGCCCACAGTTTTGGAGGAATGGCAGTGTTGGACAATGACATTGTGTTAGCCAGGAAAAATGTAGAGGTGGTTCTGGAAAAATGGTTGACCATCCATGAAGCACCAATTTGTAGGAGGGTAGTGTGCAATGGGAGATATGTCATCTAAAATGGCCCAGAGGGCAGAGATGATGAACAGGTTGGCAGATGTTGAATGGACAACTTTGTCCATGATGGAGAGGTTGAGTATCTTAATGAATAAGTGGTCTGGGAGGAGGACCATGTCCTTGTTGTTGTGTTCATACATGGTGGGGTAGGAATATTAGGAGAGGGTGTCAGCAGGGACAACACATGTGGCAGGGATGCTGGTGAAGCAGAGATCAAAGTTCTGTAGAAAGAGCATCCATTGAGCCTGTCTGCATGACAGTTTATGGGGTTGTTAAACTAGGTCGGACTAACTCTGGGAAACTCTGGAACTCCGGAGTTTGGTTGGATGGGACTTGGCTTCACTGTATGTGGTGTGCCCTTGCACGAGTCCTGGTCCTGGATTTATGGAGCAGAATTGATTGGAGGGTCAGAGGTCAGAGGAGAACCATCAAGGTTCAAGTCGGAGGAGAGGTAGTCAAGTTTCATTGATATTTGAACTGAGGTATTTACAGGCTAGAGTATGGGGTTTATATACTACAGAGAAAGCGGATGACTAAGGAGTTCAGAGGTCAGGTAGGAGATGTACCGGAGGTGCTGCAGAGCTGTGCTCTGCAGTTAACACTGCATGGAGGAGTCTAGGTAGCAGAACTAATGCTAATACAGATGGAATGGAATGGAACATAAGAATATGGAATGTAATGGAATGGAGCATATTGCAATGGAATGGAACATTAAAGCATAGCATAGGTACAAAAGGAAATCGGACTGAAGTTGGATGGAGTTGGTATCAGAGTGACCTTGGAGGGTCAGAGTTGGACTTGTGGACCCGGGATATGACAGTATCCCCCTCTTAGGCCTGAACCCTTGAAGGCCATTGAGGATCACATGTCCTTGTTGATTCCGCTGGAGTCGGAAATGGAGTTTTAACGAATCTATAAAGTCTGGAGGATTTTGTGGTACTTCCTTAGGAATTACCATCATGTCCACCTATCCCAACATCCACACCTGGTTCAACAAACGCCTGGCGGAGAATGGCGATGACGACGATGACCTTTGGAATGCTAAGGCCGCTGAGTGAAGGAGGCAGGCCAAGGCAAAGAAGGAGAAGGAGCAGAGGAGGGCCGAGGAGGAGGAGCGGAGGCAAGCGGCAGAGGAGGCCACAAGGAGGAGGGCTGAGGAAGTGGCCAGAAGACGGGTGAGTTCACAACATGAGGCATTGGTGGGGCTGACCGTGAACAGGCACAGCAAGTACAAGCAGAGCAGAGCTCCAGCAAGGGGAAGGTGTGAGCGGAGCCGGTGCCAGAGTGCTGGAGGTGCAAGGACTGGGGGCTGGAGTGCACCCTCGGTCCTGGCAAGTCCACCTCGTGTGAGGCTTGCCACGAGGCCAAGGCCAAGTATG
>JBBPKF010000746.1:0-10185 GCA_038089175.1 Binderoboletus segoi | reverse complement strand
AGAGACGTTGATGAATCCGCGCTCTACTCTAACTCCCTTATTAATGATACCTTGTCTGATATTGCTTGAAGAGCTTTAAAAATGAAGGGGTCAGTGGATGAGGAGTGGGTGAGCTTATCTACTATGGCTAAGTCAAGTACTTAAATGAATAAGTGATCTGGAAGTAGAGTAACATTTTCATTGTCTGTATTGTAGGTGACTGGGTAGGGGTAATGAGATAAGGCATCTACCAGGGCAACCTGAGTGGCAGGGACAGAGTGGAACTGTAGGTCAAAGTCCTGGAGAAATAGCATCCAGTGTGCTTGGCAGCATGAGAGTTTGTGTGGAGCTTTGAAATAGGAGAGGCTCTTAAAGTCCATGAATACCACAACCAGATATCCTGTATCCCTAAGGTAGTGCTTTCAATGATCAAGTGCATGTAAAAGGGCAAGGAGTTCATGATCATAGATATTGTAGTTCCATTCAGCATCAATGAATGTTTGGGAGTGATAGACACAGGGGTGGTAGTCCCCATTGGCATCTTTCTGGAGGAGGATGCCACCAGAAGCTACTAAGGATGCATTAGTCATAATCATGAACAATTTGTTGTTATCTGATATTTGAAGGACAGAATCAGAAGTGAAGACAGTCTTTAGTTGGTTGAAAGCTTGTTGTTGGGATTCTTCCCAAGTCCATGGGAATGTTTTCTTAGTGAGGTCATTGAGTGGGTGGGCAATATCAGCATAGTTCAGGACAAATTTTACAGAGACCCAAGAATGACCAGACATCTTTGAGGGAAGTTGGCAGTTTCCAGTCTTGGATTGGAGAGACTTTCATGGAATCAAGGCATATAGTTCTTTCTCAGACAATCATTGGATATTCCATAGAGTCAGTGTTGAAAGTACACTTGGATAGTTTGAGAAAAAGCTTTTCTTTGCAGAAGCATTCTAGTACCCGGCAAGTACATTCCTGGTGGGTTGAAATATCAGTGGATGCAAAACTGAGGTCATCCATATATATACTGAGCCATCCTTCAGCAATCATGTCATGGAAGATGTGGTTCATCATTGCTTAAAAGTGAGGTGGAGCATTAGAGAACCCAAAAAACATGACCTGTGGTTCAAAGAGGCCTTCTGGGATGGTGAAAGCAGCCTTTCATTGGCTTTCTTTGTTAATTGGTACATTGTTGTACCCCCATTGAATGTCAAATTTGGTGAAATATTTTGTGTGTTTGAACTGATCAAAAAGATCTGATATAATAGGAAGAGAATAGGTGTTCTTGATGGTATGCTTGTTTAAATATTGATAGTCCTGACAAGGGCAGAGTTTTCCATCTTTCTTTATGATGAAGAAGAAGGGGGATGCTTGCAGTGACATAGAGAGGACAATTTTTCCTGTCTTAAGGTTTTCTTTTAAAAATTCCTTGCATGATAGGATCTTGGCAGAGTTCAATGGGTAGATTTTAGCTACTTTTGGGACAAAGTCTTCTTGGTTTTGATGGTAAAGTCAAACTGGCTGTGATGAGGGGAAAGTTCTCTTTTGAGGAGTTCTTCAAATATGTCCACATAGTCTTTATATGCATCAGTGAGAATTACTTCTTTTCGTACAACTTTTTGGACTAGTTCCATAGAGATAGTTGTACATCAAAGGAGATGATCCATGTGAGGGCATTCCTCCAGGGGAGGTTGATTTTCCAGAGTGGCCTTTCCTAATTTCCAGTGAATGATAGGGTTATGGCATTCAAACCATGAGTGTCCTAAAATAACATCTTATTTTCTGATATTGATAACATAAAGTCTTTCCATATAAGTGATGGGTTCTCAATCTAGTAATAGTCACTTTTACATGACTTTGTCTGGAATTGGATGGTTCCTTTTCAATTTCCATTCCATCTGCATTTTGTGCTATTATAGGTTCTGGGATGTGAGTAGTTACTAGATTATGTTTTCTGACAAATTACCAGAAGATGAATGATTCTGTGGCTCCACTGTCTAAGAGGGCTTTAGTATTGACAGGTTTTCAGCTGTTCCATGATAACAAAGTGATTTTCAGGCACATGGATTGAGCTTTGTTATCTGATAGAAATACAGAAGCAAGCCATTGTCTAATGGAGGTAGTTGTCAACCTATCTACCTCCCATTTTAAAAAATCCTCTGTGGAAAGGATATTTTCTTTTTCAGTTTCCATTTCTTCTTCAAAACACATTTGAAGCACTTTCAGAATTTGGTCATCCTTGTTCCCTTCCTTTTCAATTTGGCAATGTAGACAGATAATGGGTTGTTAGAGGTTTTGCTTCCTGATGCAATGGTGGTTTGATAAGCTGGTGATTGAATGGAGATTTCAATGGTTCAGGTTGTTGCAGTACATAGGGTGAACCTTCTCTTTACTTCTTCTGTTGTGTGGTTAGAGGCAATGTATCCAGGTTTCTTTCATACAATGCATTTTCCTTCTCAAGAAAGTTTGGCCCTTTCAAGCAGGATAAGTTTTACATAGTGTATGTCCATGGCATTGGGATCTTGAGGGTAGAATGTACTCTGTCATCAATAGAAATGGTTCTTTTCATGGTTTCTGGCACAAGTGAGTTGGGCATGTAGCAAGGTGGCTTTCTTGACCCATTTCTCAAAGGTCACTGGTTCTTCTTTCAAGATAATGGGGGTTGTGATTGCCAGGTCAATCCCAGCTAAGAAGTGGTGAATCTGTTTGTTTTCTTCTGTGATTTTGGCTCTGTCAATCAAGTTTCAAGCCTCCATGATGTACTGCTGGAATCCATCACCCAATTCTCCTTTGTTGTTCTTTTGGTGGTGTTGCCTCAACACTTCTAGTTTATGATGAGCAGTGGCTACTACATCAATGGGATAGAAGGTGGCATAAAAGTCATCTTTCATTTTATTGAAAGTCTTATTGATGGTGGGGATAGCTGCATTGGCTACTTGATCATATCAGTATTCAGCAAATAGGCCCCTTCATCCTGCCCCAATATGATATAGGGCGGTCAGAAGTTTCATGCTATCTTGGGTAAATAGTGCTTCATTAACTGTAAAATAGGTTTTCATAGCCTTTATTCATCTTTGTGTGTCCTTGGACTTGCCTGAGAAGGCTTCTGGGAGGGCAGCTTTTACTTCAGCCATTCAAGAAGGAGGAGATGCAGGAGGGATGAAAGTGATACATAGAAGATCCTCTTCCCGAAGGTGGTGAGGGTGGGGATGGGGATGGCAACTGAGTAGAATGAGATCAGGCAGTGGTTAAGACCCTTCCAAGGGTGGAGCTTCATAAACTATCTTCCAGAGAAGGTAAAGTGAGAGGGAAGGTAGAGAATCCTCAGATGGTTGAAGATGCTATGCAAGGGCATCTTTGCTGTTCAACAGGAGGGGTAGAAGCCCAAGTGTTGGATGAAAATCCAGGTCCTTGGTAACAAGGTGGGTTAGAAATGGTGGGTGGTGATGCTTCTCTGTACAATGACAGGGAGCAGAAATGAGTTGGTTCTTTTGTTATGTGGTCCTTAGATATAACTGTGGTGTGATGAAGTCAATCAGTCAAGTTCAACAATCTAGGCTGTAACTGGGCTACTAACAGACAGCACTCCCATGAACAGAGGTTTGAGGCTGTGAGAGATGGGGATACTGCAGCAAGGCAATACATGAGTGACAATGATGAGACAGCATCAACCACTAGGCAAAGTATATGACTGTGGACTTGTGAGATCACACAGTGATGTTAGATCTGAGTGAGAATTGCTCAGAACTAACTAGAGTACATGAATAGAAGAAATGTGTTTAAATATCATACTGTGGCTGGTTTAGGGCTGGTCCATAGAAGCTGATAGAACAAGCAAGTATAGTAGAAGGGGAAAGATGTTTCTATGTGTGAGGAGATCAGAATATAATTAGGCTAGAGAGATCCTAGTGAGAAGTAGTGCATCCATAAAAGAACCAAAGGCTTTGAAGGAACAGAAGGTAAGCTTGTAGTAGTAGTATGCAAAGAATGAGATGATGAAGAAAAAAGAGTGTATCAACAGTGATGCAGTAGCAGGTGAGAAAGATGGCAAGGATGGCAAAGAATTGTAACAATGGTATGGAAGAACTTTCACAGCAAATGGATCAATGTTCAATTTATTTGAAAAGTCCTTGGTTTTTGGCAACATGTTCATTGATCAGAAAGGCAGATTTTCATTAAACTGTCAAGTAAAGCAGGAACGTACCTGATTAGTGATATTACTGACATGCAATGGCTTGTTGTGATGCTGCACAACCTTCTTGTTGTTGATTACAGCCTGGAACACCCTGGCAGTGTCCATGATCCATATCCATTCCAAGGGATGGGGATGGAAAAGGATTCAGACTTGATTTCAGAAGTCCACTGGATCTGGGCTGACAGCACATATCCTACAAAACCATGGTGTGTGGTGCCTTTTAAGATCATGCAAAACACACCATTGTCATGGTCACAGAAGCTGTATAATCAACATCTGTCAAAGGCATGTACCTTGTTCACCTTGTGTCAGCTGTCAAAAACTTTTCCCAAAGGTTCATGTGTATGTTGAACATGTGTTTGAAGCTCTCAAAGGGTGGTTTCAGTCACTGCAAGAGCTTTGTGTGCAGATTCATTCCTCAAAAAATGTGAGGTATGCCATTCACTGGGCTTAGTGCTCCATTATCTTGCACAACATGGTCATTCAATTTAAGAAGATAATAGGGAAGGAAACATCAGTAATGTGGGTATGTGGGGAGGTATGTTATGAGGTAGTTTGTGAAGTAGATCCAGTAATGGTGATGGTTCTTGCTGGAATTCAGAAATAGCAGTTTTGTGTGGTGTTGATGTAGGACTTGTTCATGGCACTTGGAAGGCATGAGTAATCATGGAGGGGAGTATGGGGTAAGTCATAATACACCTATCCTGAGCAACAAAACTGTCTCAATATTGATGGCATTTTGAATGTTGGCTGAATATCTAAAGCAATATTAAAGCTAGACTTCTAAACCTACATATTATTTGAAAGCCCTTTCCAAGGGCTAGTCAAAAATATGTACATTGATTATGTAATTCCTTCTGTACCAGCCAATGTTTTCCAACTAATTCAATGTACTTATTAGGACAGTGTTACAAATTTCCTCCCTTCTCTTCTTTGCTGCCATTCTTTGTCATACCTTTTATCTCTCACTC
Organism: Binderoboletus segoi; assembly: GCA_038089175.1. NCBI lineage: Eukaryota > Fungi > Basidiomycota > Agaricomycetes > Boletales > Boletaceae > Binderoboletus > Binderoboletus segoi. The sequence goes on along the minus strand of JBBPKF010000746.1, from coordinate 5,046 downwards.
AATTCACTCTTATCCTGTGTAGTAATAGGACTTGACACTCTCATCATCTATGTATGTGCTTTACAGTTCCTTCTTATCTTGTACATCCTATGATACAGGCACTTCCCTTATGACTAAGGTCACTTCTCATTCACTGCCTGTTATCTCTTATCTCATCATTCCATCTCTTTTCATCATGTTCTTTATTGCATGCCCTGCAGTTGTTTCTTTGATATTCCTTTACCTTCCATGGACTGGCCCTCAACCAGCCACCCTCTGTATATAAGTTGCTACCATGCATCCTGTTCTGTATCTAGTTCTACACAATTCTACCTTGACTTGCAGAGCTAGTATCTTCTTAGGTCTCACCACCATAAGTAAGCTATTTGGCCTAGTGGGGAGTGCCATCTCACTTGCTGTGTCCTCATTGTATTGCCTTGCCATGACACCAACCTTTAACCATGGAAGCCAGCTGGTTGCCTCAACCTCATCTTTAATCACTCGACATCTAGCATATTCATCATATCACCTTCAGTAGGGAGACCACCACTCCTAAGGTGCTAGCTCACAAGTACTGCATAACAAAAGAACTAGATCTTCTTGCTCTCAGGTGTCATCCTGCTAAGTGCATCCTCTTACCATTGCTGATCAACCACCTTGTCATATCTCCAGACCAGGACTCTCTTCCAATTCCTGGACCTCTCCCATCCATCACTCTATCTGACAGCCTAAACCAACCAGGCCACACACTTCTCCCCTTCTATCAGCACCTGCCAGAAAAGCTCCAGGATCTACTCAGTCTTTCCCAGGGCCAGCTTCACCCATAATCCTTGATATCATCCACCATGCCATCAGAGGACAAGTCAAACAATCATATTCTGCTAGGTCTCCTATGCCTTCTCCTCACACATCCCAACCCCCATCACCTTCTCCTCCTCCTTCTCCAGGACCAGGATCCCCTATCTCCATAATCCCTCCTCAATCCCCACCCCTACTGATGGCAGAACTTAAAGCCACACTTCCCAAACCCTTCTCTGGAAAGTCAGAGGATGCCCAATAATGGATAAAGGCCATGAAGGCCTATTTTACCATGAATGCCATGCTGTACATGCAAGACTCAAACAAACTTTGTACTACCCTGAACTGCATGTTGGCTGAATGTGGCAAAATGTTTGCAGAACATTGGTATGACAGAATTGCAGATGCCAGTGTGGCAGCTGCCAATAAAACTTTTGAGAAAATGATCAAGGACTTTAATGTGACCTTTTACCCTATTGACCAGGCATTCAATGCTTGCTATAAGCTGGATTGCCTCAAACAACACTGTCAGAAAAACAATGCTGGAGAATGGGATGATGGGTTCCAAGAATACGTCACCAAAGCCCAGAATCTGATTGACTGGGCAAGAATCATGGATGAGAACAAAAGAAAACATAAATTCCTTACAGAGCTTGATATCTCTATCACAGGACCTATTGTCATGAATGGAGAGCATGCCACCCTCAAATTACTCATTAAGAAAGTGATGGAATACCATTCACACCTCACTCACATCCAAAATCTTCACTCTGGACATTACTCCCCATTGTTGTCCTACTCCTTCCCAAGAGCTCACGACTAAAACACCATGGACATTGATTTTATAAAGCTCCACCCTGCTGAACAGGCCAGGTTGGTCCATGACAAAAAGTGCTTTGTGTGTAAAAAGCTGGGATGTTTTTCATCCAACCATGTGAAAGAAAAGGGGAAAGAAAGAAAACCTTATGCCCCTTTGTATGCCAAAACCTGCACTGTTGTAATGGAAACTCAGAAACCACCAGCATACCAACTGAAAATGCTGAAGGAATCCTCCTCCTTCCCAATTGATGAGTATGTCAAGGCCCTCTGACTCAAAGAGAGTTTAGACAAAGAAATCTTAAAGGTCTTACACACTTGCTTTGAAGATGAGATGCCCATACAGAAAGCCAAGGAACTTGTGGAGATGCCATCTACCTCAGATTTTTAAAAAGGGAGCAGTCTTCATCAATGGACTCTCTTCCTATAGTAATACTCTTCCCCATGTACACCATAAGTAACACAAACAAAGCTATGAAACTCTTGATTACTCTCCATGGAAATAAAAGGAAAGTCAACACCAAAGCACTCCTCAACAGCAGGGCTACCAGATCTTTTGTATCTTGGAATTTTGTTAGGAAGCACCACTTAGGACTCAGAAAACTCAAACAGAAGATTGCCATAAGGAATGCAGATGGAACAGAGAATCAAATGGAGACCATCAACTTTGTTGCCCAACTCTTGCTTACCATTCAAGGAACCCAACCTTATACCCACATGCAGGAGTTCTACATCACCAACCTTGGAAAGGAGACAGTTATTCTGGGACACCCTTGGCTACAGAAATACAATCCAGTAATTAATTAGAGAACAGGCAATCTGTTAATGAAAGAAACTCCCATGCCAGAGATAGAGGAAAGTGACCACCTCTTGCAAATGGTCAACAAAATCATGGTATCTACAGAGATCACCTAGAATGTGGTCAAAAGGGAAATTCTTCTCCCAGAAGCATATAAGGAATACAAGGATGTTTTCAATGAACCTTTAAAGGGGGAACTTCCTCCTCATCATGGACAGTTTGACTTCTCTATCAAAACTAACAATGACTTTGTCCTGAAGGTAGCAAAGACATATCCTCTTAACATCTCCAAGCAACAAGTATGTAGGGACTTCATCAAAGAAAACTTAGAAGCCGGAAAAATTGTTCCCTCTACCTCCCTGCAAGCATCCCCATTCTTCTTCATTGCCAAGAAAGATGGAAAACTTTGCCCATGTCAAGATTATCAATACCTAAACTCACATATGATGAAAAACACCTACCCTCTCCCAATCATTTCCAACTTGTTCAACAAGTTTAAGAATGCTAAGCGGTTCACCAAATTTGACATCTGCTGGGGATATAACAACATGTTGATTGATGAAGATGGCTGATGGAAGGTCTTTTTGAACCCCAAGTTATGTTCTTTGATTTCTCCAATGCCCCTCCCCACTTCCAAAACATGATGAACCACATTTTTCAGGACATGATGATGGAAGGCTGGTTAGGTATATACATGGACAATCTGGGGTTCACCTCAGCAGACATGAAAACCCACCAGGAAAGGACAAAATGGGACTTGGAACAGTTCAGACAAGAGAAACTTTATCTGAAGCTATTGAAGTGTACTTTTGATGTGGAAGAAATGGAGTACCTTGGAATGATTGTAAAGGAGGGACAGGTCTGCCTCAACCCACTAAAGGTCAAAACTATCAAGGACTGGATATCACCAACCAACATGAAAGGGGTACAGTCATTTTTAGCATTTTGTAACTTCTATCAAAAATTTGTCCCAGACTATGCCAACATTGCCCACCCCCTCAACAACCTCACAAAAAATGATCACCCCCAGCACTGGGAGGCTGCCCAGCAAACTGCCTTTGAACACCTGAAAAAGATCTTCACAGCACAACCAGTCTTGCAAATGCTGGATAACACCAAACCTTTTGCCATTATGACAGACACTTCCCTCATAGTCTCAGGAGGTGTTCTGTTGCAAAAAGATGCCAACAGAGAGTACCACCCATGCTCATATCATTCTCAGACCTTCCTTGATGCTGAATGGAACTATGACATTTATGATCACAAGTTACTTGCAGTCATTCATGCCCTGGATACATGGAAACACTATCTCTGCAGCACCAGTCACCCAGTCATTGTCTTCACTGACCACAAGAATCTCATGTTTTTCCATTCCCCCCATAAACTGTCCTGATGACAGGCCTGCTGGATGCTCTTCCTTCAGGACTTTGACCTTCACTTCACTAGTGTCCCAGCAGCCCAAGTAGCACCAGCAGGCACTCTCTCTCAGTATCCATACCTGGCCACATATGAACATGACAATGAGAACATCATCCTCTTACCTGATCATCTGTTTGTAAAAACCCTAGATCTCACCATTGCTGATAAAGTCATTCACTCCTCCTTGACCAACCCATTCATCACTGATGCAATGCACTCCATTTCAGATAAAACCTCCCCCATCACATGATACCCTTCCACTAACTGGCATTTTGAGAATGGCCAGCTCTTTTTTCAGAATCACTTATATATTCCCCTGGGCCAACATGATGCGATCATCTGGCATTGCCACTCCTTCATGACTGTGGGCCATGGGGGCATTTTTCATACCCAGATGCTGGTCATGCAGGACTACTGGCAGCTGGGCCTAGCTACTTATTTCCAAAAATTTGTAGCTGGCTGCCTGGACTGTCAGGCCTGCAAGGTGGTTACCCATCCAGTGCACCCCCCCTATGTCCCTATCCTGTCCCTTGCCACTTGCCCCTTTCAGCAAATCTCTGTGGATTTGATCATGGACCTTCCTCTGTTGCAAGGCTATGACTCTGTCATGGTCATGGTCAACCATGGACTCTCAAAGGGGGTAATTTTATGCTCTTGTTCTAAAACCATTGATGCTACCAGAGTAGCAGAACTTTTTTTTCAGAACATATTCAAGAGACTTGGACTGTATGACAAAGTTATATTGGACCATGGACCCCAATTTGCCTCAGCATTTGCCATGGAGTTAGTGCAACTCCTTGAATATACACTGGCCCTCTCTACTGCTTACCACCCACAAACAGACAGACAAATGGAACAGCTTAACCAGAAGCTAGAAACATACCTTTGAATGTTCTGCTCTACCTCTCCAATTAGATGGGTTGACATGCTCCCTTACACAGAATTCTGTCATAATAGCACCCCTCATTTGTTCACCCAAAAATCCCCATTTTTCATCATGTTCAGCTATGAACCAAGAGCCTACCCCACTATTCATAAATCATTTATCCCTGCAGTCTCTTCCTGGCTTGAAACTCTCGGCAATATTTAGGCTGAAGCACTCACAGCTCACAAAAAAGCTGCCTTAATCATGAGAAATCACCTCTGAACACAACTCTCCAAATGGAAAATTGGAGACAAGATGTGGCTAGAAGCCAAGAACTTGCAATTCCCTGGCCAAACCCCAAAACTGTCAC
>JBBPKF010000745.1:0-10192 GCA_038089175.1 Binderoboletus segoi | reverse complement strand
CACTCAAGGTGAGAGAGCACCCTATTCCAGAGCGAACGAGCACGACGTGGGAATTACGCATCCACGGGCTCGACAACCTTGACGGACTTGATACCGTTCGGTTGGCAACAAGATTGGTGTCGCGGCTTGGCAACACTCGAGGTCACAGCTGCTAGAGACGGCTAGCACCACAAGGTCAGGATAGCTAACTTAGGGTGACGAAGCCTAAGAAAGAGACTGCTCTGATTGCAGGAGGATTACAGAAAGAACAGAATGCCCAACACTATGCGCGGTAGCGACTTAAGTACAGAGACGAGTGAGATAAGGGTCGGCATATGGAACATGATGGAACATCGTAGAAATCGGAAAGTGATGTAAAAGAAATGACTAAAGGTGCTGCAGATTACCAAGATTTGGAATGATGAAGAACGTAGTAGAAACCGGTATCCGGAAAGCAGCAAAGCCCGAGTCATGCAGGGAAGTGTCCGTATTCATAGATGAAACATAGGAGAAGTAAGCGTAATGTAAGGAATAGTATGAACGTACAGGTAACTCCTTGGAGTGTTTGATGGAGTATAGTGTCTGTAGTAGTAAGGAAGAAACGGACGGTAGCGGTGCAAAGGAGTAAGCAAAGGGAAAATTGTAACATCAACCTATGAAAACAACAGTTCTGATGTCACATTGTTGCCTGACAATTTGTTTATCAAAATTCTAGACATATCTATTTTGAATAAAATCACTCAATCTTCGGCTGAAAACCCATTTATCCTGACAGCACTACAGGCACTGGATGGTAAAGACTCTTCTGTTGCCTGCTATTCAGCATCTGATTGGCAATTTGAACATGACCAGTTATTCTTCCAGAACAGATTGTATGTCTCAGAGAAATTCCGAGACAACATTGTTCAACACTGCCACCGCTCCACCACAGTGGGCCATGATGGAATTACTCACACTCAAGTCCAGGTCATGTGAGATTTCTGGTGGCCCAGTCTATCCACCTATGTCCAGAAGTTCGTTCTTGGCTGTACTTCTTGTCAGGCAAACAAAATCAATACCCACCCATCCATCCCACCATACACCCCTATCCCTTCAACTGCATCATGCCCCTTCCAACAACTCTCCGTGGACCTCATCACAGATCTCCCTGAGGTCAATACTTTCAACTCTATCATGGTCATGGTCAACCATGGCCTTTCAAAGGGGGTAATCCTATGCCCATGTAAGAAGAACATTGATGCTGCAGGAGTGGCAAAACTATTTTTTGAAAACATATTCAAAAGATTCAGACTTCATGACAGAATCATCTCTAATCATGGACCACAATTTGCCTTCACATTTGCCCATGAACTAGCCTGATTACTTGAATACTCCCTCTGCCTATCCACTAGCCTGATTACTTGAATACTCCCTCTGCCTATCCACTGCTTACCACCCCCAGACAGATGGTCAAATGGAACACATGAATCAAGAACTCGAAATGTACTTATGCATGTTCTGCTCCACTCAACCCAAGAAATGGGTTCAAATGCTGCCCTATGCTGAATTCTGCCATAATTCTGCCCCCCATAGCTCTACAGGTCAATCACTGTTCCATGTTATGATGGGCTATAAGCCCAGAGACTACCCTTCTCTTGGAAAAACCTTCCTTCCCACATTATCAAACAGACTTGAAATGCTTGCCAAAACTAGAACTGAAGCACTGATGGCACACGAAAAATCTGCCCTAATCATGAAAAATTGTATCAAATCCTGAATTCTGAACTGGAAAGCCAGAGAAAAAGTATGGTTGGAAGTGAAGAATTTGAAATTCCCAGGAAGGACCCCAAAACTCTTGCAATGAAGGTATGGCCCCTTTACCATTGAACAGGTAATAACTCTGTGGGCATATCGCTTGAGACTTCCAAGCACATGGAAGATACACCCAGTATTTCATGCTTTCCTCCTATCTCTCTTCCACAGCACAGACAAATTTGAAACACCCCACATGTTGCCACCCCCAGAGGAAATAGATGGCAAAGAACAATATGAAATAGAAGCTATCATGAGTCACCATGGGTCCAACCAACAGAGACAATATCTGATCTGATGAAAGGGATACTCCTTGGCAGAAGATACTTGGGAATCCGAGGAAAATTTTAGCAGAGATAGAATCCTGCTCAAGGAGTATAAGAAACATCACTCCCTCTGATCAGCATGTCCCCACTTCCATTCATCTCCAGATTCTCCCGAGAGTACTCCCCTTCAAACTACTGATCAGAAATTGCCAACAACTACCTCTGTGAACAAAACATGTCTCGCTCCTCATCTCCAACCTCCTTTCACACATCAACCTGTGAACTCACAGAAAGAATCTGCAGCCATTCAGTCACCCCACCTCCTGAAACCTCAGATGCACCACCTGTGATAGCCTTTCAAGATGTCCTGGCCCTACCTCAGTTGGAGATCATTCTTTCAGAATTTATTCCATTACATATCCATCGCCTTCCTATGCCTTTTCAATGCCATTTCTTTGTAGCTGTCCTGGAGGACCCAGGACTTACCTTTTTAGTAGAACACAATGTTCATTACCTTCACTCAGCCATGCTTCTGGGCCTAGTCCACACCTACCATCTCTTGTATCTATGCTGCACATCATTCAGCAACATTGCCCTCTCCTTCTCCAATGCTGCTCATATTGGGCTGACAAACCAATCCCTAGTCGAAGCCACCCAATCTCTTCTTAACACCCTATGTAACGCTGGGTTCACTGACATCATTGATGGATTGGCCCCCATCATGTTCCACCCCCTCCTTGTAGATGCCCTTCTCTGTTTATCAGAAGAGGAATTCAAGGACTACTTCGAAGAAATTCCCTTCACCCCTTCACCCTCCTCCCCAATCAAAGATGACATATGTCTTTCCCATCTAGCACCACTCATTGACCAAATTTCTGATGGTCCTCATTCTTTTTGCAATGATGAAAGCTGGAAACTTTGTCAAGCTAGACAACAGTTCACTCCTGTGGGTACTATCTGGAAAGGAAAAGAAAAGAAAAACCCCAGAGCTCAGAAAGACGCTGATGAAGAAGATCATTCATCAGCAGACTCATCATATGGCAATTGTGAACCATCCTCTCCTCTCTCCCCTGACAGGCTATGTCATATTTGTGGTGAATGGGGCCATTTATGAAGCAACTGTCCAAACTACAAATGCCTGTTTTGCCACAAGTGAAACCCAGGACATTGGGCAAACAGGTGCAGTGCTAGGTTCTGCACTCACTGCAGCACTGAAGGACATATCATGAATGACTGTCCTTTCAAAGAAACCACTAGCATCATCTTCAACCCTTACATGGATTGACTGAAGCATGGTATGCTTCAGCTAAAGACAGGGGTAATGTTATGATCAGTTTGTTTGTTTCTTTTTACTATCATATATGTATGACTTTGCTTCATGGACATGTGGCTCCTCCTTGTCTTATGATGGATGGTTGCCACCTTTACTTTGATTCTTTCTCTTCGACTTGTTCTACTCACATACATCCTTGTGCACAGACACTATCCTCATTCATAAGTATTGCCATACCTAGCTGATCTGGGATCACCCTATGCTTCCCACAGCGATCTGTACTTCTTTCTCTTGCATTCTATAAACACCATCTGCAGTTTATTCCTTCACCTTCTTCTACCTTCTGTGGACCACCCCTTAACTGTTTCTCTCTGTACTTAAGTCACTACTGCACATCATGTCTGGTAGCTTGTTCTTTCTGTGTAATCCACACTCTGAGCAAGACTCTTTCTTAAGCTTTGTCACCTCAAGTTAGCTATATTGACCTAGTGGTGTGTGCCATCTCGTATAGCTGTGTCCTTGTCAGTAGTCTTGCCACTACTGTCCCTTTGTGTCATATCCTGGATCCACAAGTCCAACTCTGATCCTCTGAAGTCACTGCAATAACAACTCCATAAAACTCTGATCCATTTCCTTTTTGTACCTATGCTATGCTTGAATGTTCCATTCCATTACAATATGCTCCATTCCGTTACATTCCATATTCTTATGTTCCATTCCATTCTATCCATGTTAGTATTAGTTCTGCTACTCAGATTCCTCCATGCAGTGTCAACTGTGGAGCACAGCTCTGCAGCACCTCTGGTACATCTCCTACCTGACCTTCAAACTCCTTAGTCATCCACTTTCTCCATAGTATATAAACCCTGTACTCTAGCCTGTAAATACCTCAGTTCAAATATCAACGAAACTTGACTACCTCTCCTCCAACTTGAACCTTGACAGTTCTCCTCTGACCTCCAACCCTCCAACCAATTCCACTTTGTAAATCTGGGACCAGGGCTCATGCAAGGGTGCACCACATATGGTGAAGCCAAGTCCCATCTGATCAAACTCCAGAGTTCTGGAGTTTCCCAGAGTTAGTCCGACCCAGTTTAATAGTATATTCAAACTCCCACTTGCAATGAAGTCCACATACCCCAATGGCCACTAGAGTCACTCGAGCCTGCACTTGGGCCATCACCAATGCCCCTTTGTCTCCTTACTACAACCCCCTGAATGCCTTTGGCAACAGTCACCGAGGCCCAGACCTCATCAAACAGTTCCACAGTTTTTCTGCCAGAAGAAATCCAGGTTCCACATCTCAGGGATCACCTCCTTCCCCACAAACCCCCACTTCTGGAGCTTGCATTGAGGAGCTTCCAGATGACCCCAGCACTCCACACACTCTGCCCCCATTCCACACTCTGAGTAACCACAGCAACCCCAGAGATCTGGATGAGCCTGGGGATGATCCCTCTGATGGCCATTCCGATTTCCAAGGAGATGACCTAGATCCCAAATCCTTCAGAGATGAGCAGATTCCACATGACACCCTTGCCAATCTGGCAAATGCCATCTGTGGCCTCGCTCGCTCCTCTCACCACAAACCCTCTGAATCCTCACAATGGACCAAAGTCTGAGAACTGGACCAGTTTGACAGGACAGAACCCTGCAAACTCTGGGTCTTCTTGGTTCAATGTGAACTAAACTTCCAAGATTGCCCCAAAGCCTTCGCCTCTGACCACACCAAGGTCACGTTCACCCAGTCCTATCTCAAGGGCATGGCGTTAGAATGGTTCGAGCTGGACCTCCTTCAGATGGAGGATCCCACACTCCGTCCGCTCTGGATGGACAGTTTCAAGGAGTTCATCCTCGAGCTCCAAACCAACTTTGGACTGCACGACCCCATCAGAGATGTGGAGCACCAACTCAATCACTTGGCCATGAAAGATGGCCAAAAGATCAACAAATACTTCGTAGAATCTAACTGGATCACTTTACAAGTCTGGGGCTATGGAGATGGTGCCCTCCAGCACTATTTCTATAATGGCCTCCCAAACCATATCAAAGACAAAATCTCTCACATCAGAAAACCCTCCATGCTCGTAGACCTCCATCAACTCACACATGCAATCGATGCACACTACTGGGAGCACAAGTTGGAACTGAGTCACCAGGCAAAGCCTTCCCCCAACCCTCTGAAGTCTGACAAACCCTCTGCCACCTCTGCTGGTTTCTCTGGCTCCTCCAAAGAGTCCAAGGGTAAATCCGCCAGCACCTCCAGCACCTCCGAAGTGTCTGCTCCTTCTAAGCCAGACTTGTCATCCAAGCTTGGGAGGATGGCAAGCTCACAGCAGCAGAGTGCAAGCACCGCTTCAACAATAACTTGTGCATGTTCTGTAGTCAAGCCGGCCACATGGCCAAGGAATGCTTGAAGTTCACTTCTTGAGTGGCCAAGGCTCGTGCAACCAAGACCATGACTCCAGAAGCTAAACTGGAGGCCTCCTTGGAGGTGAAAAAATAGTCAGCAGCCTCCGTGACTCTGCATGGACTGGAGGTTGTATTGACTCTTCCCATGCTCTGAAGGAGATCCGACTCAACATGTCCACACTTTCTGAACCCAGATCCCTTATGCCCTCTGTCTCTCTATTGTCTTATGAAATCCCATCTTTTCCCACATTGTTAGACTCTGGATCCTCTGATTGTTTTATAAATAGCGAATTTGTCAATACACATGGACTTTCCCCTTACTCTGTTCCTCTGCTCCAACTTTGTCTCTTTGACAGAACCTCGAACTCCATGATCACTCAAGCCATCAACCTTTCTGTCTGCTTTGAAACTGGTGACATCACTCTGATGACATTCTATGTCACTCTGCTGGATGGTTCTTGTTCCCTTGTGCTAGGACACAACTGGCTTGCCCACTACAATCCATTGATTGATTGGGTCTCAAACAGTATCTTGTTCCGCTCACCTGGACAAGCCATGCCCACAACCCTGAGCTCATCTCCACAGCCTCTGTCCCCTACTCCTACAGCTGACCCTGTCCCCTCTGATCCACTGCGTTTCTCCAATCACAAGGCTCTGCCAATCACACTCATCAGCGCTCCAGCCTTCACACTCACCTATTGCCTAGAGGGCTTTGTATAGTTCAGTCTGCAATTTCACCCTCAGGAGAGCAATCTCCGCTCCACCTCCACTGCTCCTGAACCAGTCAATCTCTCTGGAGTTCCTCCAGAGTATCACAACTTTGCAGATGTGTTCAGCAAAAGCAAGGCCTCTACCCTTGCCCCACACTGCCTGTTCGATCTAAAGATTGATCTGGAAGAAGGTGCATCCACTCCAATAGGCACCACCTACTTCCTTTCCCCATCTGAGCTTGAGTCCCTTTGAGCATTCCTCAATGAACACCTCTCCATGGGCTTTATCTGCCTATCATCCTCCGCTCATGCTGCTCCAGTCCTCTTTGTCTGCAAGAAGGACAGTTCACTCCACCTGTGCATCGACTTCCAAGGCCTCAACAAGATCATGAAAAAAGACTGCTATCTGCTCCCCCACATCTCCAATCTCCTAGACGCTCCGAGCCACACAAAGATCTACACCAAGCTCAACCTCTGGCATGCATACCACTGGGTCCGCATCACTGAGGGTGATGAATGGAAGACTTCCTTCTGGATGCACTATGGATTGTATGAATGGCTTGTCATGCTGTTTGGACTTACCAATGCCCCTGTGGCTTTCCAGCAGTTTGTCAATTCTGTCTTTGCAGATCTCCTTGATGTCTCCATGATTGTATACCTGGACAACATCCTCATCTTCTCCACTGACCACACATCCCACAAAGAGCATGTCCATGAAGTTCTCTGGCGACTCTGGAAACACGGACTTTATGCCAAACTGGAAAAATGTGAATTCCATACGGACTCCATGGAATACCTCGGATACCAGCTCTCTCCCTCCAGACTCTTCATGTCCCTGGAGAAGGTAAAGGCCATCCAAGACTGGCCTGAGCCCCGAAAAGTCTGAGATGTCCAGTCCTTCCTTGGATTCACAAATTTCTACCGTCGTTTCATCCATGACTACTCCGGTCTGGTTATTCCACTCACCCACCTCACTCACAAGGGTGTTTTGTGGGACTTCAATGATGCATGTTGCTCCGCCTTCCAGCATCTCAAGGACATTTTCACCTCCGCTCTCATCCTCACCCACTGGGTTCCTGATGCCCCACTAATCGTTGAGACTGATGCCTTCGACTATGCCATCACTGGTATCCTTTCCCTCTGGTGCCTGGACGAAGAAGTCTGGCCCATTGCCTTTTATTCCTGCACCCTCTCCACTCTGGAGCTCAACTATGACACCTATGACAAGGAGTTGCTCGCCATCCATGAGTCCTTCTGGACTTGGCAGCACTACCTCAAGGGTTCTGGTACTCCAGTTGACGTCGTCACCAACCACAAGAACCTAGAGTATTTCACTACCACAAAACTCCTGACCCGCTGTCAAGCCCGCTGGTCAGAGTTCCTCTCACAGTTCAACATGGTTGTCCACTTCCACCCCAGATGCTTGGGTGCAAAGCCCAATGCCCTCACTAGACACTGGGATGTCTATCCCAAAGAGGGGGATAGGGACTATGCCTGCATCAACCCTCACAATTTCTGCCCTGTCTTCACACAAGAACAACTCACTGCATCCCTTCAAGCAATGTATCTAGCAGCTCTGGTCCTCCAGGCTGGTTTGCTGTTCGACATCGAATCGCTCCACAGCGACATCCTCTCCACACTCCCCTCTGATCCCATTGCTTCCATCCACCCGTCCACCCCTGAAACCTCTGATTCCCATTGGACCATTGACTCTGAAGGCTTCCTATGCCTGGATGACCGCATCTATGTCCCTGAGGCCAATGACCTCCATCTCCGTATCCTCTGGTACAAACACAACCATCTGCTCTCCGGACATTTCAGACAAAACTGGACATTAGAACTCATCCACTGTGAATATACCTGGCTGGGCATCCAGACCTTCATCAAGGAATATGTTTTCTCCTGTACCTCCTGTGCCCACACCAAAGTTTCCAGACATAAGCCCTATGGGCTCCTCAAACAACTCCCCATCCCTGAGAAGCCTTGAAACTCAATTTCCATGGACTTCATTGAACAACTCCCCACCTCCTCCAGACACACTGCTATCCTCATTGTCATAGACCATCTATCCAAACAATGCATATTCATCCTGACAGATGACAAGGTAACATCTCCGGAGTTGGCTAAACTCTTCCTCCTCCATGTCTTCTCCAAACATGGAGTCCCATCCCACATTACCTCCAATCAAGGCTTGGAGTTTGTCTCTCATTTCTTCTGCTCCCTCAGAAAGGCCCTTGACATCTGGCTCCACTTCACCTCCAGTTACCATCTGGAAGGTGACAGTCAGACAGAGTGAATGAACCAAATTCTGGAACAATACCTTGAGATCTATTGCAACTACCAGCAAGATAACTGGTCCGAACTCCTGCCCCTCACAGAGTTCACATACAACAATGCTCTGAATGCTTCCACAGGTGTTTCTCCGTTCTTCGCCAACAAGGGCTACCACCCCAACATCATCATCCATCCTGAACGAGATCTGACCTCCACCCAAGCCTGAGAGTACTCCATAGACCTCAACTCCCTTCATGAATTCCTCTGACAGGAGTTAGCTGCCGCCCAGGAACAGTATCAAGGACCCACGGATGCCAAGTGAACTCCAGCACCAGACTTCAAAATTGGTGACCAGGTTTTCATCAAGGCTAAGTACTTCCACTCTACACAGTCATCCAAGAAACTCTTCAAAAAGAATCTAGAACCATATCCCATCATAGCTCAAGCTGGCTCCCTGTCTTTCATACTGCAGCTTCCAGAAAGCATGAAGTCCATTCATCTGGTCTTTCATGTCTCTCAACTGGAACTCACTACTTCTAACACCATTCCCAATCGCACCCAATCCCCTCCACCTCCAGTCAAAGTTGATGGAGAACTGGAGTATGAAATCTCTGAAATCCTTGACTCCAAAATAGATCGTAGATGAAGAAACTGCAAACTGTTGTATCTGGTCAAATGGTCTGGCTATGAAGGAACCGATGAAGAAACATCCTGGCTCCTCGCCACCAAGCTTGGTCATGCCTCGGAACTCATCAAAGAATTCCATCTCCAGTATCTGGAGAACTCCAGACCTCACACCACTTGATCCCATCAACACCATACATTTCTCATCAAAAAAAACAAATGGCCAGACTACACTACACTATGTCTGATCCTCAACTCCGAACTCCAGCAGCCCTTCTGCTGCCTCGTCCTCCAGGTCCACCAACTCCTCTGCTACCTCCTCCGCTTCTCCTTCCTTTAGCTCCCCTTTGCTCTCCAATTCCTCCCTCCCATACACTTCCTCTGCCTTCAGGAAGATGAGCTCCTCCAGGAGCCCACTTTGCTTCTTCATGGCATTCTGGAGTTCCCAGACCACCCCCATGATCAACTGGGTGCACTGCACCCAGTTGTTCACCTCCTCCTCTTCCTCTGTCCCCTCCAACCTCACCTTCTTCCATGGCCGCTCTGAGCCCTCTGCCTTCTTCTTTCTCTTTCTCTCCACCCTTTCTTTGCCAGGCTGCTCGCACTTGGCCTTGGCCTCACAGCAAGCCTCACATGAGGTGGACTTGCTGGGACCAAGGGTGCACTCCAGCCCCCAGTCCTTGCACCTCCGGCACTTCAGCACTGGTTCTGCCCATGCCTTTCCCTTGTTGGAGCCTTGCTCCACTTGGACTCATTGTGCCTGTGCTCCGGTCAGTCCCGCTCACTCAGCACATTGTTTTTGGACACATCCATCTCCTGGCCACCACCTTGGCTGCCACTCGTTGCCTAGATCGGAAGAGCAC
>JBBPKF010000744.1:0-10200 GCA_038089175.1 Binderoboletus segoi | reverse complement strand
ACGCGTCGGACGTGCGCGTGCCGATTGCGATCACGCACAATGCGAGGGCAAACTTGAACGTCGTCCATGTGCGCATCGATCGGAGGGGTGCGCGAACTGAGTGGGTCAGTTTCCCGTCAACCTGCTGAAAAACGGCCCTTGGCGACAGCGTGACGTACCGTCAAGGGGTCGCGATGGCGTCAAGTGGTGAACTGAATGTCACCGCAGTGCTCGGCTCACGGAGGTCAGGCTTTTTATGCCTGCGGCGCTTAGCCGCTCTCGGAACTTCGTGTGAACGGAATGGAAGCACGAATTGTGCAAGTACCCTCCTATTGTATTTGACATGCAACCGCATAGCAGAGCGGTACGAGGCTGTCAAACCAAAATGCAGTAATCCATGTGCTACCGAAAAACAACTGAACTGAACCAATAATGTGACTGATATCCGGGCGGTATCTCAATGAGTTTACCCGCGAGTCCAACGTTTTCGTCGGGAACCGGTGGTAGTAGTCTCGGAGGTTCGTCTAGACAACTTTCCTGCAGTGGAAGGTTCGTATGCGACGGGGCATCTTCAGACAGCAGGGAATACGGATCGAAGATGGAAAGGGTATCACGAAGAATTCGAGACACGTTCGAGGGACTATCGATGTCGCGTTGAAGTATCGCTTGAGCAACTGACAAATGGCTTCAGGTCATCAGCCATTCCCCTGCAGAAGCGCGTGGTCGCCGGCGCTGCACGCAGAAAACGAGCCCAGCAATAGCAAGGATGAACGCGACTGCTCCAACGACGACATCCACGATGATAGCACTGGTGTTGATAGTGGACCTTGTGGTTCCGGTTGCAGATGCTGTCCGCTGCCCAGCCTCAGGACTGGCTGTTCGGGACGGGGACGCAGGAATAGCACTTGAGAACGTAGCACCAGATACAGCGGTCGTAGCAGAATTTTCTGCAGAAGGATTGTGACTTCTGAGCATAAATGTTGTTCGCTCACCCCGTGGGTAATCAATCCAGAGCGTGTCATTTGGTGCCGTTACGGTTACAACCGGTCTGTGAAACTCCGAGGAGCCAGCGGTGGTAACCACGAATCCGACGCCCAGGAATTGATAATAGTGTCTCTTGAGCCATGGGAGCAGTGACCGTCGTGGCAGTTCACTTGGCAGACAGAGATGGGTCGCCCCGATGCTCTCGTAGGGTCAGAGTTCCGAAGGCGGCGGTACTGGAGGCAGGAGCATGAGCTGGAACAAAATTAGCTCACCGCCCATCCATGCACGGCATATTCAAACAATACTGTGCTGTCGTGATAAGTTACTGTGTCCTCGGCGCCGGGACCAACCGTAGGCATGCAGTACTCCTGCGACACAATCCCAAGCCGTATCGTAGCTGGCACACATCTTACGCAATTCCTAGTTCGTGATCGTCCACAAGAACTCGGTCATCGTCGGAGGTTCAAGTCCCCTTGATCGACTCGGACATGACAGAATCTGCTAGGTGGGACTCTTGCCCGCGGAACTTTTCTGGGATCAATTTTCATCGTCTGGTGCGAGCGCTGTGCAGATATGGTAGCGACACATAACTTCTCAGTTAGAGGTCCGCCCGAGCGAAGTTATTAAAAGACTGGATCATTGAGCATGCGACACATACACAGTCCTCAGGGTATTGTATTCGTGAGAAAGCCGCCTCGGTAGTGGAGCATGCAGCATGGGGAAAATCCGGTCGATGTGACGACATAGTAGCAAGGGGCACTTGTCCTTGGTGTTCGTACCTTTTGAGTTACGGCTTTCCCGTGGACTGTGCGGTTTGTTGTCCACTGGCAGTGGCTCTCCTGTGAACGTGCATAAATTTGTGGGTATCGGGGCTGATCGCGTCCTGTGATGGTGTTACATTATGGAGAAAAACAGCGTCATGGCGAGCCAGAAAATTCCTACCATGGCCCGGATGAATCAATGGTAAAGGTGCACTGGGGAGTCTAAAGGAGAACGACCGGAACTTAGCCGCTTGAACAGAAAGCGAAGTAAGAAAAGTTTGTTACTAAATTCCACCGTTGATTCCCGACTACCGCCCGGAAGTTATGACCCACGGCGGCAGCGTCAGTACTAGTATGCTGCCACACGACGCACCTTGACGTCCAGAATAGTACAACTAGGGGAACCTTACGGACATCACCGCCCGCATCTAGCCCAGATCCCACCGACGTGGTCACAACCGACGCAAAAATAGGACGAATGATAACTTTGGTCACATCGATCTCCTGAGATAAAGGCCGATAAAAGGTCAGGGCAAAGTTTCATTATTCTGGAGACGCAGCCCAACAGCACCGCGTTCGATGGTGGCGGCGGCGGCGATCTGCTTGTGCCTGTGGCGCTGTTCAGGTTCAGTGGAGAGTGGGCCTAGAAATGGAACTGATCCGCGGCTACGGTGTAGCGGCCGTTTCGCGAGCGCAGGGACATGAGAGTTTTGCAACGACTGTCAAATATTTCTCGGCTTTTCAAGGTGGCCGATGAAAAAAGCTGTCGCTCACATAGACCTATGTAGAAACTCCCGTAGGTGTTACAGGTGAACAACAAAAATATACTAGGAATTGATGCTAATACTGTAAGGCACCCATCCAAACAAGAAGGCCAATGATTGTCAATCGATGGTCGAGTCCATAAACAGTCTTGAATCACGATCGTTAGATATTAGACATAAATAGCAAGTCGCTCTCAGCAGGAGTCAAGGTACGGACTTGGAGTCCAAGGTTCGCCGGGAAGCAGTGATCACACGTATACCTCATTATGATCGTGAGTCGCCCGTGGTTTGTAATTAAGCGATCCGTGGTCCATTCTTTGCTTCACAGTGTGGTGAAACTTCGGTTTCTGGTATGGTATAAGACGCCCCTTGCCCAAATTAATGCTGATCCCGGCTCGTCAAGCGGATTCGACGAAACGATGTTCGAGCGCCACTTACCTCCAGTTGCTGTGCCACACTCCGTTGTCATCCTGCCAAACATTGGAGACAGGCAGGATTTCTAGTATCCACCACAATAGGTTGCGGTTCAACTGGTCATATAACGGTGCTGTGGCATTTGCGTGTTCATCGTAGCGACCCGGGCTCAGAGTAGGCTGGTTCGTTTCGTTTGGCGATTCTTGCACAGCAACTACAACATCCGCTGTCGTTTTGACGTCGGTGGCCACAGGTGCAACGCAATTGGTTTTAGCAGTTGGCAATATCTGTCCGCTGGTGGGTGAGAGCTGAGTGGGAGACGACGGGATTGTGAAGCCGATGCGTGCGAGTTCGTTGCTATCAAAGACGATTCCGCAATGAGACTGCATGGCATGTTCCACCATCCAGTGCAACGGAATCTGTGCAAGGGATACGCAAACGTCATCCTGAACGTTCCCCCCACCAATGTCTGGAAGGTCCGTAAGCGACTCGTTGAAATAAGCTCGGAACTCAAACTGACCGCTGTGACAGCCTGAGAACCACACCTCCAGCACATCCGTGGGAGATTCTTCGGCAACAAACTTTGCTTGGGGCCGCGTAGTGTCGGAGGTTGGCTGAAGATGGGGCGCATTTCGTTCAATGCCATGTGTGAAAGTTCCAGGTCCATGGTCCATTTTTTGGTATGGTTGACCGCTTCGGTTTTTTCTCCCCAATAATTTCTTGAACGTGGCCTTGACAGCAGCGAATTTCTGAGTTGCTGCATTTTCCGGTTCAGCCATCTCATTGGCTTCAATTACTTGCGTTGGCCAATGACACAGGTTTGGCCGGAACCTTGCACGATGCTAGATAAGGAAGTCAGTGCAGCCACACATACAATCTTCAATAGGCCATACTTCGTCAAGGGAAAGCGCGTGCCGGAACACCCTGACGGCATTGTTGGAAGACGTGAAGGGTAGTGCACGACTGACAAGCACTCCAGTACTCTGTACAGTGTCCCTGATCGCGAGTAAGCAACAAAGAACACAATTTTGCCGATGAGCCTACCATACGCCTAAGAAATCGATCTTGACATTCTGTGAGAAAGTTTGCTTAAATCCGGCAGCAAGCTTGACCCCCTCCTCATCGGTCCGCGTGTATGCCTTGTAAGCAAAACCGACTTGTTGCAGGTTGCCGCTTGGCAGTAGTCCGACCTTCACGATGTTGATTAAACTTCGCAGGTGGCATTTTGACAGCTGAAATTACCTTGTCCAGCATTCCAGCCAACGCGCGAGCGGTATATGCGCCACGAGAGAAGCCTGATTCTGGTTGAGCAGCGAGCCGAATTGTGCCAGTGCGCCACCTACCGAAAAGGCAGATCTTGTCTCCAGCACGATAGTTACCCATGAGGAACTTGTAGCCACCCATTACATGTGCATCCAGATACCTGAGCATCTTCTATTGTTAATTCGCAAGGATCATAGGTGCATGCAGTGCTATGCACGTACCAAGCAACTGCTTCATCCAAAAGCGACGCCAACCTCGAAAACAGTGGTGAAACCACTCCAGGGGCAAAATATGTGCCGATCCCTGGCTGCCACCACAGTCGAACTCTGGGAACATGGGTAGCGGAACTGTCAAACGTACTTGATAGTAAGCCACCTGTTGGTATGGGCAGTCTTTGCGGAGGAGGCCAAAGAACTTGACCACATTGGTATTCTATGTCTTTTCAGCAAACCTGTAAAGTTTTTTAAAGGAAGGACATACTGTGGAGTCATACTGTCCACGCGTACCATCGAAGCAAAGGACAATGGTACGAGGTGGGCGGCAAGAATCATCAGATACGTCGCTCAACCTCGCGTCTAACATGGTGTTCTACGAAGTCGAGCTCACGATGTGATAGCCTCCTTGAGTCAGCGAACCGAACGGCGGTTGGAGATCCCTCCAACAGTTGGACGGATGGTCTAGCGAGAGAACTCCGATTTGGGATCATGGTCCCAATTTAAATAGACCCACCAAGCCTTGGGGCTGTTTGCACGAGCCTGGCAAAACCCCTGGCTAATCTGAGATTTGACAGATCTCTGACAGGAAATTGGTTCCTTTGGGACTGGCGCATGGGCTGTTCGAAAGGGCGCCGGTTGATCTGTCCCGGAGAGCGTAACGTTGTCATCGTGGTGCCACGTTGCTGCCATTGCCCATCACGCGTCACGGTCCACAGACTGGTTGAAAGGGTTTATGTTACTGTGCCCTGGTGCCAGGCTGCGAGCCCTGGACATTACTGAATTCCAAGGTACCTTACATTTTCACCATGCAATGGCCGTAAATGGTTATGTCGGATCCACGGGGGACGTCGGATGCATTCTGGGCACTATACAGGAAAATCCAAGAAGGACAAATAAGAGATGGCCTGACAGTGACACTTAGACCGCTTTAGCGATGCTGTTTATCAGACTAGCACAGGTTGATCATTTTTAGCTCCTCGACCAGTGTTTGGTGGCGATATGCGAGTCGGATGTCTGGCACATTCGTCTGCACGGGTGTAGAAATGTGTCATTCTCGGGTCAGCCAGGATATCTCTGGCAAGTTCTCATCTTCATCTCACCTTGTGGATGTCGTTCCCAGCGGCGCCCGCAAGGTACCATTCTTGACCCAGCCAGTGGCGCTTGACTTCCATCTCAAAGCCACTCTGTATGACTGAGTTACGGGCCAATTCAGCAAGCGAGCTTTGGGGGAGCTTGTATATCTATACGCCGGAATGTAACATGAGACAACCGTTTTTAAATGCTGACTGCGCAGATCTCACATGAGCAGCTACGCTATATTCCTCCAGTAGAGGCTCCTGTGGTCATGGTGGTATATTTTAAGTCCGCGGAATTGACAGTAGCACACCTTGGTAAAATGGAATTGGAGAGGATCATCAGTGCTCAAGCTTACGTTCAACCCGGTCTTGAAAAAGTCTGGGAGTGGGTTCCGCTCATACGTGAGAAACAATGCATTGTTGCTCAAAGGACTCATCGCGAGACCGATCTGTCTCAAATAGAAAAGGTACTGCAATGCCGGAACCTTGCGAAGGAGTATACCATGAGAAATCGAATGAGAAGTAAGGAAAGTTGCAGTGAGATGGTCCGTGTCGCCCGCTTCTCCGGCATGGGGTCGGAGGACGAATGTGTCTGCCATGTCGTGAGAAGTTAGCGCGGGCAGGATCATTTCCAACAGGCTAACTTACTGAAACCCCGTACTTGCCGCCAATGATTGAGGCTGGCCATGTTGGCGTACATGTAATAAATCCTACCAAGGAAGCTGGAGATAAACTAAGAGAGAGTTCATGGACTGGACTGACCAGTATGAGAAGGGCGGATTCTGCGTAGTGTCCCAAAGACGAGGATACGGGAACTTGCGATATATTCGGCGTTCCGCCTTGGATTCGTCGTCCACACTATCAAAGCCGACGACGCGCTGCAGAAAAATGTGGAGTTCTGGATGGGACGCGGGATCTTTAGTGACCTCAAATAATGGGCGGAAAACGTCTGGAAGAGATTCAGGCTCGGGACATGAGGGTATGTGGTCGGCGACCTACTGATCACAATATCCTCGAAAGTCGTCACCACACCATTTTCTTTGTAAACATTGTAAAGGCGCGGGACTTGGATGAGCCAGCGAACGTTGTGGGAGAATAGCTTGTTATCGATCACCCATTTGGCTAACTTGTCCCATTCATCCACCGATTTCCCGTATATGCTCACCCGCCACTCGCAGTTCTATCGAAGTGTAAGTTTAACGAAAACGTGCCGGTGATGTACCCACCTGGTACTTGCTTTGTTCTAAATCAGTCATTACCTCTGGAAAATGATCATGATCTGGACAGTAGATGCGAGGAAGAACGGCACCTCGAGTGAGTTCAGCAAAGTAGCGCCCATCAATGCGGTTGTCGATCTTCAAAAATATCTCCCGAAGTCTAGATTCTCCAATTGGGTTGTATTTCAGGTTGAATTTGTCAAATCGGTGGAACGAATCTTGGTGGGCGTGCATGTCCAGCGTGTCGATGGATAAATCATAGGCACTCAGTTTAAGGGACTGGAAAACTTGCTCAAGTGTCAAATCGGCCCCATCGCGAAATATGACAATATCCTGAAGGGGGAGGACGTTACACCTAGAGTGTATCGGGTACCAGTGAGGCATACATTGGGGCTACGTTTCATCTTCGCCTTGATAAATCGTAACAAATGCTTCTGATTCATGCAACTAGCCAAGTGTACGTGGGTATCCACTTTACGTGCGTTATAGAAATCCCTAGAGGAAACTGCTGTCAATGATACGATATGGATTCTCAGCTTATTCTAACCTGTGAGGGACACTCTGAAGCGGGAAAACCAGGAGATGAATACAAGGCTGCTTTTACATGGCGCTCACTCACTTTCATTGCTGCCAATTCTTGGGATTCATTGATTAAGTTATACATCTCAAATTTACTTGCTAGAAATTTGAGTCTCCGGTATGCTATGCTCTTGGTTGGACCATCCGAAATGACTCCAAGAACCCGGTCGAGATCGACGAAATACTCTTTGATGGATGGGATATCAAACAACGGCTTCTCATCTGGCGCATATGATATATTGTCAACTAAGATCGGAACCGAAGAATCCTCATACGTACACGTCGCAGTAGAATACACCTGATACACGCCCTTGTCATCAATTCTGAACTCCCATGGATGCGATTCCGGAATCTGACAGCTTGAAAAATCAAATTCTTCGTCTTCTGCACTAGTAACGCGACCGTCAGTGGCTGGGACGTCGCTCATTGCGGTGAAATGCCAATGTGGGGGCGGGGGCTTAGGGTATATCTTCCATGGCTTGTATGGGCTCCCAGAGATCCTGGCTTTGGCAGAGTCGACATCAGGCTTTATACCGGATACGCCTGCAAAACCCTCAGCTATGCCACCGAAGTGACCATCATGGTCCCTAGGGTTATCGCCGAGTCTCTGTAGGGATTTAGCTATATATTTGTCGCGTAGTTCGAGGCAGTGTTGAAACAGCTTAAAGGTACGCGCCATCTCAGGGGTGACGGAGGGTTGTGCTAGAATATTGTGCTTCAGTCCTGACTCATAGGGTCAAAGCGGAAACCCGCACGTTGCGTCTGCGATCCTGTGCGTGCATCATCTTCCTCTTCGAAGGTAGGGATGCCCCGTTGTTCGCCGGCTTGTAAGGCCTCGCGGATTGCGAATGCCCCTGATGAAGGGCCGCCGTCTCCGATAACGGTAGAAACATCAGATCTACGGCGATGGACCAGCATCTTCTCTTCGATCTGGAGGTACTCTCTAGCTCTGATTTGACATCACAGACGACGACATACTTGCTGAAGAACCTTTTCGTCGCTGTAGCCGTAAAAACCGTCTCTGGACTCGGGGATTACGAGTCCACACTGGGATTCGACGGCATTGGGAGAGTTTGGGGTCTGTGGTGATCTGTCCAGCGTGTCGCTGGCCACGACTCCTGATATACTACCAGCCATTATAACGGTGTGAGTCTCGTCGATGATACGAGTCATTGACCCCGCCCATGGATTCTAAACGATGATGATATGTGTTTGGCGCTTCGATGACTTGATCTACGTAATACTGACAATTACCGGGCTACATAAGGCAAGCAACGTAGCCGAGCCAGCAAAAAGCACTCAGGACTGGGAAGCGTGAAGTAAGTCAGGGAATGGCAAGAACGTACGTACTGTATCGCAGCAAGGGACGCATGCGAGGTTGCGAACGGCGCTAGAAGGTGATTGGGTGAGGACGGCAATAAATTACATAATAAAATAATGATAATTTGCTGATAATAAGGTTATCTGGGGGAGGTATATGATCCTCATTGGATCAAAACTCTTCTTTTACGTCCATCGAGTTCACTGTTGGCAACGAAGAGCTGAGGCGTAAACGAATCTTCGACGACGGGCGACGAGATCCACACGATGGGCAACACCACCTCGAACGCGAACCACAACCGACCATCGCCAGTTCCAACCAGGCGAATCGACTCACCAAGCCGCAGACAGGCCCCGTCTCATTCACCCTCTCCGAACCCCAATCAGCCCCACCGTTCGCTGCGCACAAAGAAAAAATCCCTCGAGCTGCCAGACCTTGCGCTTCTTTCGCTGACTCCTGCTCACTCCCACCAAAATTCCGCCAATTCATCTCCCTTATCATCGTATCGTCGGCCACCGAGGACTACTTCCCCGATTCCGATTCCGATCCCAGTTTCCAACAATGGTACCATCAACAATGCCTCTAATACGGGCACTTCCCCTCGCGGAAGGCAACCAAATGTAAATGTCAATCCTGCACGGGAGACCGATCCTTCCAACTTCTCCTCGGATTTGCTCCTCGATCAGCCACCTTCCACTCACATTCCCGTTCCTCACCATCAACGTCATCCTCGTAACCGCGCTGGCCCTTATTTCCGGGGCGCTCCTCTTCCGTATAATTCCACACATTCCTTCGCTTCACGCGGCCAGGCTGCTACGCAACCTCGCATGCAGGAGCTTTATGCGGAGAGCCAAATCGAAGTATCCGCACATCCTGATCATCAAGGACGTCAAGAGTTCGTCCAGGAGACAGTTCATTCGACAATCCCCATCGCGCTACACAAGGCCGAGGAAGAACTTGCGGCTGCCACGTCCAACATTCATGCGGAGCAACTTTCGGATGAGGCCAAGGAACCTTTGAACGTTAAAATAACATGGCGTGGGGGCGGGAAATCCGTCGTCCTGGCCCGCGCAGGTGACGACAATTGGAAGGGCCGCCAACAAATGGAATCAGAGTACGTTCATCTTGATCGATCTGCTCGTCCGTCTGATTCCTATGATAGTGACCCCCCTGCGGATACATCGTGGTCCACTTGGGTTTCGCTCATGCCTGGAACACACCATATCCGTTTCATTGTCGATGAGCAGTGGCGTTTAGCCGACGATCTTCCGACGGCTGTAGATGACGAAGGGAGTTTGGCAAATTACGTTGCGGTACCGATCTCTGGTCTGACTCCGCCACACAACGTTTCTGTCTCTGTCCCATCTTCGAAGCAGCCTCCGCATGTTCATTCGTTCTGGTCAACTACAACTTCCACCCAAGCTTCCACGATCGATCTACCCTCCTCTTCAGATGGGATGAGATCATCGTCGAAGTGGACAGACGAAATCCCCACCGAACTTGTCGCTGCTGCCCGTGAGGAGGAAGCTTACCTTGCTTATACGGCTGCTGCAGAGTATGACCAGCCGGGCTATGCCAATACCCACCAGCACGTTCCTGCGCCAAATATCCCTCCAGCTCCGGTTCT
>JBBPKF010000743.1:0-10200 GCA_038089175.1 Binderoboletus segoi | reverse complement strand
CGGCCATCCAATGATGGTGAGTACGTCAAGCGCAGTGATACATGAAAATATTGGGGTTGTCCGAGCTGAATCCACCCCGGCGGTGTGCATTGCCTACCACTACTTGTAGGGCCGAGCATCACTTTCACGTACGACTTTTCTCTATCCATGCCAGACCTCGTTATCACATAGCCTTAACAGGCATTGCACATGGACTGCGCTCAGGTGATGGCGCAAGAGATACCCCGCATGTCTTGAGATCATTGTTCGCGTTTTCCATCATGTTGCTTTATCATCATCTGAATTATCATACCTCATTGAGCGTTCAATGAATGTGTGGTCGGCACTCGAATCATGCATCAAGGGTTGTTACAGCACGCCGCGCTGTAAACGGTCTACGAGATTTCATGAATCCGGTGGCAGTACCTACCGCTAGCCAGTACAAGTTGGGGGCGAGCTACGAATAAATTTTCCTGCATCCTATTCTTACTCGATCGTCTCATTCTAACAAGAACACCCAAAATACGACACTTAACCCAGGATGCAGACCCTTTCAGAGGCGATCCCAGCCGGCGTCGTGAGTGGTACTGGTCTTGCTGGGACATTTGCCGGCCTGGTACTATATGGCATCAGTGTGATGCAGACGTACGCAATATGGTTGCTTGAGCTTCACTATATTAACCTTCATGTTATGACAGGTTCATTTACTTCGTTCGGTGGGTGCGGATGATAAAGTCAATAGCGTATTGGTTTTCGTAACATCGACATCTCAGATATCACACGGATAAACCCTATCTGAAAATACTCGTAAGTTGCACTGATGTTGACCTGCGAGCACCATCCATACCATCCCACTAGGTGATCGTGGTTTTTATATTGGATACTGTTCACACCTTGTGTCTTGCTGCTTCGAGTGAGTTCATGTGATACGCATTCTGCGCCGAAAGACTGAATAAATACTAGTGTGGGATATCCTAATTACAAATTTTGGTAATTTCCTTGCACGATTTGCTTTCAAGAAGTGAGTTCCAAAGATAAGTTTTATTGTGATTTATACTCATATCGACATTAGGGTTTACTTTATTATTCCGATTACCACGGTAAGTGATCCGTTGCCCCGAGAAGGGTCACTTCAATTGTCACTCTGCTGTAGGTTGCAATTTCTACCATCACGCAGCTATTTTTTGTGTATCGCATCCGGTGGTGTACGCTCTTTATTTCGCCCATCTAGGATGGATACAACACTGATAATTTTCCTAGTAAGCTCGGGGTATTTCAGGCTCATATTCTCAGTGGTCGTGGTACCTTTCATCATTGCTCAGCCTAGTTAGTGGATTTTTTGAATTCTCCTACAGACCACTAAATTGATCCAGTTGCTCTCATCTGTACGTCCACATATCCATGGTTTCAATGGCCACTGGTGTTGATTGGTTCTGGCACATTTAGATTTTGTTGTTAAAGCATGGAATGATACCAAACTGCAGGATCTCTCGAAGTCCATTGCCGTGGTGGTACGTCTCAAGGCATTTCCATGATTTGTTGAAGGATAGACTCATTTCTTTTTCAGGCAGTCTCGGATGAACTCAATGCCGGCCCCGCCATGATTGACGTCATAATTACTATTGTAATGTGTACTTTGCTTGCAAAGGAAAGAAGGGGATTCAATGCAGGGTATGTTTATTCTAGTTTTTTATGCTCATGCTGACTCTGTCGTCTCAGCACTGATCGTATCCTCCATCGTCTAATCATCATATCTATCAACACTGGTTTTTGGACAGCTATCATCAGCATTGCCACCACTGTTCTAGTATGAAGTTGTTGCCTGTCTTTACCATGATCACTGGCCTTTCTGACAATGTTCTCTTCACAGCTCAGTGTAAATGGGCAGAGCCTCGTCTATCAAATACTATACTACCCCCTCGCGACACTTTACTGCAATACCTTATTAGGGAACCTCAATGCTCGGTCCTATGTTCGAAGTGGAGATGACGACGGAGTCTACAATATTACCCCGATTCATATAGCAGTGCAAAACAGAACAACCACCATGGAGGTCAGCATTGAAGAGAACGTATCTGTTCACCAAGAAGAGAAGATTTCCAACACGCCATGCGTGTAACAGGTAAGTTGCGGCAAAAGCTGTAGTCACTACACTGCTTGACAATTTGGCAAGAAACTAGTAGCTCGTTTCCTTCGAGGCGGGTCCGAGTTGACAACCATATTCAATCCTTGTATTTAGTGTGGTGTATACCCTTCAGGCTTTAACTTCAAATGTATATACTTGGTGCCCCGAGCAAGATGTCGCCACTGGTCCTTCACTCAAAAGTTATCGTTTCTGACAAATTTTTCTTGTTCTTGTTTAATCATGTACAAGGGAATAACACCAGTGATCGGACAACGCGTGCCTTCCACAGAGTTGATCACAGAACCCGGCCGACTACTAATCGCAAAAACTGCAAAAATGTGATAGCTCCTGACAATAACGCGACTCATGATATAGCAATAGAATGTCAGCATGCACGACGATAGAGACATAGACATATCTGCTTCCGATTGTGCTGTCATCCACCATACCATACCATGCAAGTCCGAATGAACCAGAGTTCGTCGTAACCTTCAAGATAAAAAATGACCTTGTTCCCTCCGTGTTTGACAGCGGCATTTCCTCCATCTCTGCATCTTCTTCCTCACCCTCTACGGCCTGCTAATGTCGCTGAATGGACTTTGTCCCAGTCGCGTGTCGCTTTACGACCAATGGCACCCCTTGGAACCTCATGAACTATATAGTGATGGGCAGGGCCCAGCCTGGCTTTGAAGGGCTCACCGAGGCCCATCCAGACCTCGATCTGGGCCCTGGTCAGGGCTCGGGGCCGACCCAGGCTTGAGCTTGAGCCCTGGCTCGCCCCCATTCATACCTATGTACGTCGTCGTCCCCCGTCCTGCTCCGCCGTCGTTGTCTCCAGTCCCTGTTGTGTTGTGATCGTGTCGACGATGTGACGGACCCACTGCTGCGATTGCATCCTCCTATGTCGTCCTCGCGCTGTCCCTCGTGATCGTGATATCATTATCGACGTCGTCTTCGCTTGTCCTCGTATCATTCCCTGTCACTGTCGTCGGTTGTGGCCACGTCGACAAGGACGACTATGTGGTGATCGTGTTGTTGCGATCGCCGCGTCGTTATCGTCATCTTCTTGTGTTGTCATCGTGATATCCTGCATTATCGCAGTGTGTTGTTGCGTCGCCAGTATGAGGGTACGGATGGGTAGTGGCGAGCTTTGGAGGGGGGAAGCATGAGTGGCATGCATGCGGCGGGGCAAGGAAGGGTGCATGTGCGAAGAGGCGACAGGGACGGGGGCGGCAATAGGGCAAACGCGAGCATGTATGCAAAGGGGCGAGGCGGTGAGGAAGAGGGGGAGGACGGCCATAAGGTGAGCTCATGTTTGTTCCATTGCGCACCCAAAGGGTCATTGGTGCGCAAGGGGGAGAGCATGGGCACGCACGCAAGGGGGCGG
Source organism: Binderoboletus segoi (assembly GCA_038089175.1). Classification (NCBI taxonomy): domain Eukaryota; kingdom Fungi; phylum Basidiomycota; class Agaricomycetes; order Boletales; family Boletaceae; genus Binderoboletus; species Binderoboletus segoi. The sequence continues at coordinate 6,709 of JBBPKF010000743.1, read as the reverse complement.
GGAAAGGTGCAGAGGAAAGGGGCGGGCAAGGATGTGTGAGGCGAGGGTGACGTGGCGACATGAAGGGGAAACAGCGAGGGCAGCGAGATGGCGACCATAAGAAGTCAAGCATGGGCATGCGGGTGAGGAAGGGGGCAGGGATGGGCTGCCCCTTCACCCATGATTGTCACGATGCTGCGATCGCCATGTCGTCGTCGTCTGGTGGTCGCAGGTGCACGAAGGCGAAGGGGAAGGTGCGCCTCGTAGGCATTGGCGTCGACGGGAAGTCACAGGGGGCCATGGTTAGCGCGAAGGGTCTATAGGAAGACGATGGAGATGGCTTGGATCGACCTGAGGTCGGGGGATGTAGCAGCCCTCGCTGGAGTCTCCTTGGCCCATCATCCTGCTCTCACGACCCTTTGACACCATCGAAGCTGAACTGGCGCCCGTACCCATCGTTGTTCGCCTCCGGACAGAACCATACACCCTAACGGTCACGACAATGGCCACACCAGCCATCCAATGCCACATGCATCACCAAAGTTGCAAAAGTGTGACATTGGGTGACGTGTAACGTCTTACCTCGCGGAAACCGACATGATGTCATATGTGTTTACCATGCGAAATTGTCGTCGCAGAAAAGCATATCATGGTCGTCTCGACTTGATACGCATAACATAACCTTGTCTCGCGAACAGGACACGAATTATATGCAGCATATAGCCATTATTAGTAGATGATATTCCATGACATCTCACTCCTCATTGCATTGACTTGGTCTCTTTCGTGAGGCCCTCAATCACGGTAACTTCCTCATATGATCTAACAATGATGTTCTTATTAACATCCGTATGCATAATCTATGAGCAAACAAGATGATCACAGTGAGCCATACCCTTCTTGAGCCAGAACTTCGTGATCCAGTTCCTCGCCCTCGTCTGCAATAATCAGGTCTTCATCATCCACAGTGACAGCCTCACCCTCCACTTTGTCATCTTCTCCGAGCCCCTCATTCATATTATCTTCTTCCCCATCCTCTTCTCCCTCTAGTTCCTCTACCTCTGCTGGCTCCACTTCATCATTCTTGTTTGTGGAACCCTCCATCTCATCTACTTCATGTGCATCACTCTCTTCCTTGTCCTTGTCATTACCATCAGAAAGAAGAAACTCATCCCAGTGCCTTGATCCCATGTGTCCAATCCCTCTACCCCAGAACCACATGAACATGTCACAGTTGGCAAGACTATGCAACAAGTCAGTATCTAACACAAGTCCTGTAATGCAAAACTTACATATTTACATCAAACAAATTTCAATCTTCATTGCCCTCACCATCCCAATGCACAAATGATGGGCCAAGCAAGTCGATTGTCATTCCATTATGGTATGAGGGGATTAAGTGAGCCCCTCAGATAACATTGTTTGGATTAAGGAATCCAAAGGCATTGGGATCTTCTTCAGGTAGGAAGCCAATCTTTGAAAGGCATCAAGCAGCAAATCCAGAGGGCAAGTGAGTAGCCCATCTGAACCAACAAACAAACAGGATGTTGAATCTTTCCAGATCTTTGACATCTTGACTGTCTTCATAGAAGTGAATGTTCACATGAAATATAAGGACAACTCTTGCATACCAGTATGGATGTTGCATGTCATCTGTCTCTTGTGACATGACCATGATATCAGAATGTATGTGTACTGTGATGCTGTCCTGTTCCTGCTGTAAATCATATGTGGTGTAGTTTACTTGAAACACCTTGTGCTCATAGATCTTGTCTTCAGCAATGATCACAGAGTTGTGGTCCTCATTGGAGAATTGATGGTTGTCTTCCATATTTTGCATCCCTCATAGCTGGGCCAGTATGTGATCTTTCAGCCAAGTGTGAAAGTCCTGCCAGAGGAATTTTAGTGCTGTATCTGGAGACTCTGCTGACCTACCATGATTGCATGATTTCCAGCATATCCATATATCCAAGCCATGAGATTGTGCATGTTCCTGGATTGCTTTGTGATATAATGGTGTTTGAATGGGTGTTATATCCTGGACCAACTCTGGTCCTCCACACCATCTCCAGTCTGTTCTGACCATCTCTGACCCCTCATAGACAACTCCATTCTGCTTCCATCCCATCTCTAATCTGTTTCCTTTTGGACTCAGGCTATGCTCTCCATTCCAGTATGTTATGTTTCATTCCATTACATTCCATATTATTACATTCCATTTCATTCCATTCATATTTGTATTAGCTCTGCTCCTCAAACTCCTTTGTGCAGTGTTAACTGTGGAGCACAGCTCTGCAGCACCTCTGGCCCATTACTTATCCAACCTCCGGACTCCTTAGTAATCTGACTTCCCTCCAGTATATAAACTCCATACACTGTCTGTACATACCTCAGTCCAAATATTGATTTGACCTGACCTTCTCCCCACTCTGTCTCTGAGTCTTGATGACTCTACTCTGACCTTCCATCCCCACTCTGAACCTCTGCAAATCTGGGACACTGGAACTTTTGTAAGGGCATGCCATATAAGGTGAAGCCAAGTCCTGAACCCCTCAGAACTGTTACAAATTTCTCTTCTTTCATTCTTTTGTACTATCCTGCAAACAGAGCAACCTCTTTCTTAGGCTTCATCACCCTAAGTTAGCTATCTTGACCTTGTAGTGTGTGCTGTCTCGCACAGCTGTGTCCTTGAGTGTTGCCTTGCTGCAGCACCATCTTTGAAGTCCAACCAAACGGTATCAAGTCCATCAAGATTGCCAAGCCCATAGAAGCGTAATACCTACGTGTGCTTGTTTGCTCTGGTAGAAGGTGCTCTCTCACCTTGAGCGTTGTCCAGCCACAGCTGAAGAAGCCTGAGTGCTTGAAGAAGTTATGCAAGTCTCTGCTTGCAGTGTAACAAAAGAACAAGATCTTTTGCTCACAGGTGTTGTCCTGCTGAGCATATCTCGCAATCATTGCTAATAAACCATCTCGCTGACCTCCTGCTCCAGGATCATCTTGTGACCCCTGGGCTGTACCTCTTCCCACCTCCACACCCAAGAAGTCCAGTACATACACAGGACAACTAGTATCAGCATCAACAGGAAACCCAGTCCCAACTGCATTGTCACACATCCCGGAAAGTTCGTGGAAACCAACCCCTGAACTCATTAAGAAAACCCTTGGACTAAAGAAGTCCTACTCTGCCTGCTCCCCTTCTCCTGAACCTGAAGAACCATCCCCATCTCCCTCTCCACCACCACCACCCTCTCCCATTGCTGTCACCCCACTCCAAACACCACCACTACCACCACCGATGGCGGAATTGAAAGCAGCATTACCAGATTGCTTCTCAGGCAAGTCTGAAGATGTGCAATGATGGATGAAGGCCATGAAGGCCTACTTTACTGTAAACATGGCATTGTATGCTGCAGATGCCACAAAATTGTGTACCACTTTAAACTGAATGTCTGAAGGATGAGGAGCGTCTTTTGCAGACCACTGGTATGACAAGATCAATAACACAGGAATAGCTGCTGCAGACAAGACCTTTGACAAGATGGTTGAAGATTTCAATGCTACCTTCTTCCCAGTAGATCAAGTGTTCAACGCCGGATTCAAACTAGACCATCTCCAACAATGAAGAAAGAAGAATGACAAAAATCGCTGGAAAGATGGCTTTCTAGAATACGTCACTGAAGCCAGGATACTCATTGACAAGTCAAAAATAACAGATGAACAAGAAAAGTGCTACAAGTTCCTTGCTGGACTTGACAAGGAAATCAGGGACCCAATAATTGTAAATGGAGCTCCAACTACGCTGGAAGTGTTAGTAAAGAAAGCCTCGGAAATGCACTCAAATATTACATGGGCTAGAAACATAGGACAAAACAATTTCTTCTTGTCCTCCACCTCTTCATATACCCCTTGAACCAGAGACCTGAACGCCATGGACATCAATTTTATCAAACTCCATCCAGATGAAAGAGCCAAGCTCGTATGAGAAAACAAATGCTTTGTATGCAAGAAACAAGGTTGGTGGTCAGGCAACCACAAGAAAGGGAAAAACCCAACATACTGAAAGTCGGTCACCGTCAGACACATAGAAACCAAGCCTACAACTTCAGCCAGATCCCCGCCTTACCAACCACACCCACAACGGGCAACTCCTCTTTCCCCTATCAATGAATACATCAAAATGCTCAGATTGAAAGGGAGCTCTGATGAAGAAATACTAAAAGTATTACACACATGTTTTGAAGACAAAATGCCAGAACAAGAAGCCTCTGAAGGGCAAACTCAGGAAGATGAGGAACCTGTTCCACAGGATTTTTGAAGAGGGAGTGCGCTAAGTTGATGGCTCAACTCCCTACTGTAACACTCTCACCCATGTATGTAACTAGTACCAAGAACAAAGTCTCCTGTCTCTTGATCTCGTTACATGGCAATGGAAAGAAAGTTGACATGAAAGCTCTCCTTGATAGTGGAGCAACAGGGTCCTTTGTTTCTTGGGACTTCCTCCAGAGAAAGAAACTAGGTTTCAGAAAGATGAGAAATGCCATCTTAGTAAAAAATGCTGATGGTTCTGAGAACAAAGCCAGGACCATCCAATTCATGTCTAGAATGACACTAACCATCTGAGGACCTACCCCATATATGCATGTCCAAGACTTCTACGTCATGGACCTTGGAAAAGAAGACATTATCCTCAGCCACCCTTGGCTCACCAAGCACAATCTGGTCATTGATTGGAGAACTGGAAACCTGTTAATCAAAGACAAAAACCCCAAAACCACCTAACTAGCACTGGAAGAATGCCACTGACTCACCACCTGGTTGAATAAGGTCATCCTGTCTACAGAAATTGCTCAGAATGCACAGAAAACAGAAATTGTCCTCCCAGATGTCTACAAAGAATTCAAGGACGTATTCAATGAACCACCTAAAGGAGAACTACCTCCCAATTGAGGAAGATTTGACTTCCCCATAGTCACCGACAATGAATTTGTTTCAAAAGTCACCAAAGTCTACCCACTTAATCCAACTGAACAACAAGCATGCAAGGATTTTATCACAGAAAACACAGAAAATGGCAAGATCAAACCATTCTCATCCCCACAAGCATCTCCTTTTTTCTTTGTAGGAAAGAAGGACAGAAAACTTTGCCCCTGCCAAGACTACTGGTACCTGAACTCACACACGATCAAAAATGTGTACCCCCTTCCTATTATCTCCAAACTCTTTGACAAATTCAAAAATGCCAAATTCTTCACCAAATTCGACATCTGATGGGGATATAATAATGTCCTTATCAAGGAAGATTGTTGATGGAAAGCAGCATTCATCACATCTGAAGGATTATTTGAACCACAGGTCATGTTCTTTGGTTTCTCCAATACCCCACCCCATTTTCAAAACATGATGAATCATATCTTTTGTGACATGATAGCGGAAGGATGGCTTGGAATTTATATGGATGATCTCGGATTTGCATCCCCAAATCTCATGATGCACCAAACACACACATGGAGAGTTCTAGAAAGATTCAGGAAAGAAAAACTCTACCTGAAACTATCAAAATGCACATTTGACACACTGGAAATGGAATACCTCAGCATAGTAATATGCGAAGGACAAGTCTGCCTTGACCCCCACAAAGTCAAGGCCATTGAAGAATGAAAGCTGCCCACCACAGTCAAAGGTGTGTGGTCCTTTTTAGGGTTTTGTAATTTTTACAGAAAATTCATACTGAACTATGCAGACCTTGCTTGACCCCTAAATGACTTAACAAAGAAGGAACTCCCCTGGAAATGGGAAGAGGCACAACAAAGAGCATTTGACACTCTAAAGAAAATCTTTATATCCCAACCAGTCCTACAAATGCCAGATTCTACCAAACCATTTGTAATCATGACTGACGCATCTCTGGTCATGTCTGGAGGAGTTCTATTACAAAAGGATGGCAATGGAGAATACCACCCATGTGCCTATCATTCCCAAACATTCATCAATGCAGAACATAACTACAACATCTATGACCAAGAATTACTTGCAGTTCTCCATGCTTTAGAGACATGGAAACACTACCTATGTGGAGCAGGACACCCAGTCACTGTTTTCACTAACCACAAGAATCTCACATACTTCTGAGCCCCCCACAAACTCTCACGAAGACAGGCATGATGGATGCTATTCCTACAAGATTTTGACCTACAATTTGTCAGTGTCCCAGCTGCTCAAGTAGCTCTGGCTGACACCCTCTCTTGATACCCTTACCCAGCCACATTCGATGATGATAATTCGAATGTCATGCTACTCCCCGACACACTATTCATTGCGACATTGGATTTGGCTATTGCAGATAAAATCGCCAAGTCATCCAACAAAGACCCATTTATACTTTCAGTGCTAGCAGCCATGGAGGAAAAGAACTCCCCTATTCCCGATTTCCCACTCTCCGACTGGCACTTTGACCAAGGACAACTGTATTTCCAGAATCAGTTATACATTCCCAAACAATTCTGCAATAATGTCCTTCGACACTGTCACTGCATGTCCATAGCCAGACATGGTGGTGTCCTATGAATGCAAACCCACGTCATGAGGGACTACTGGTGGCCTGGATTGGCTACATTTGTTAGAAAATTCATCATGGGCTGTCCTCAATGCCAAGCAAATAAAGTGAACACACATCCCACCACTCCCCCCTACACACCTATCCCCTCCTCGGCGACCAGACCCTTCCAACAGG
>JBBPKF010000742.1:0-10204 GCA_038089175.1 Binderoboletus segoi | reverse complement strand
ATCACTCTCAAAAGTACACTTGGAGAGTTTGAGGTAAACTTTCTCTTTGTGGAAATGTTCTAAGACACAACAAGTTCTTTCCCAGTGGGTAGGGAGATGAGATGATGCTATAGCTAAGTCATCTATGTATATGCTTAACCATCCTTCTGCTATCATGTTATAGAAAAGATGGTTCATCACTGCTTGGAAATGAGGAGGGGCATTGGAGAATTCAAAGAACATAACTTGAGGTTCAAAGAGTCCTTTCAGGGTGATGAAGGCTGCTTTCCATCAGTCCCATTCTTGAATAAGGATGTTGTTATATCCCCATCAGATGTCAAACTTGATAAAGATGGTGGTGTCTTTGAATCTGTTTATGAGATCAGAGATAAGGGGTAGTGGGTAAGTGTTTTTGATGGTATGCTCATTCAGATATCAGTAGTCCTGACAGGGTCAAAGACTTCCATCTTTCTTTGCTACAAAGAAAAAGAGGGCTGTGTGGGGAGAAGAAGATGGCACAATTTTTTCTTTTTTGAGGTTTTCATGGATGAAGTCTTTGCATGCGGTGAGCTTGAGTGGATTCAGCAGATAGATTTTTGCTACTTTGGAAATGAATGAATCCTTTGTATGAATGGAAAAGTCAAATTATCCTCAAAGCGGAGATAGCTCTCCTTTCAGCAGTTCATTGAATACATCAGCAAAGTCTTTGTAGTGGATTGGAAGGATAGTCATTGGCTGGGGGTTTGATTGGGTGATGAATGTGGAAATGGTTGTATGAGCAAGGTATTCATCCAAGTGCTCACAGCTTTCAATGGTTGTTTGAGTGGGTTTCTGCTCATCCAGGTAGAATTTTCCTGTGTGCCAATTGATAATGGGATTTATTTTCTTCAGCCAGGGGTATCTGAGGATAACATCCTCTTTTCCTAGATTGGCTATGAGGAAGTGGTGTACAGAAGTGATGAATGTCTTTCCTGGAACCATGATTTTTCTTGTGATATAATAGCAGATGGTTCCTCTGGCATTGTCAGTTCTGTTGACATTTCTTGCTAAAATGGGTTGTGAAAGTTTGAAGAAAGGGATTTGATTTTGGCAGGCAAATTTCCAGGAGATGAAGCATTCTGTGGCTCCACTATCAACAAGGGCAGATATGTCAACATTTTGGCTTCATATGTTCTGGAAGGCAATGGGGATATGTATTGATTGTCCTTCAGTTCTAGATACAAATATGGAAGCTAATTGGTGAAGAGGAGATGTTGACTTTCCTACTCTCTGCTCAGAAAATTCTTCAAGTCCATCTTCTTTTCTTTGCCTTCTAAATAGGTTTGAAGGACCTGCATGATTTGGTCATGGGAAATTCCTTTCTCATTTTGGAGATGCTGTATATAAGATACCAGCAAGTTACCTGGGTTCCTGCTGGTAGATGGTTCAGTGGTGGTCCTTACATAGGCAGGATGATATGTCAATCACAGGTTTCTGGGAGGTGATTTTTCTTTAGAGTGGTTGGAAGACCAGCATTCACTTTTCTTGCAGATGAAGCATTTCTTTTCACAAAGAAGGGAGGTTCTTTCCTCAGGTTTAAAATGGACAAAGTCAATGTCCATCATGTTAGAATCCCTAGCAACTCAATGGGAGATTACTGGTGCAAAGAGTTGCCTTTCTCTTCTGAGGGCTTTTGCTCTGCCATTCTGGGTATGGAACACAATGGCTTTGTCCACCCATTCTTTGATAGTGGTCAGCATGGGTGATATCATGCAAATTGGTTGGAGGATTGCTTGACTTAACCTGCAAGAGAAATAGTGAATCAGGATTGATCATTGATAATTTTGGCTCAGGCAGTGAGGTTCTGAAATTTGACCAGGAATCCCTGAAATCTGTCTTCTCCAGTTTTCTTGTCAGCAAAGTTGTTCTGGTGGAGAGTTCCCAATTTCCCTTGAGCAGCAGATTTCATGTCATATGGATAGAATGTTTTGATGAAGTTTGCAGTGAATTTGGCATAAGTTTTGTCTGCAGGTGCAATGTTGGCACCAGCTGAGATATCCAACCATTTTTTGGCAAAGGTTTTTCCATTTTTCTTGGTGAGATGGCTGCACACTACAGCAATTCTGGCTTTATCATTGTCATAGAGTGGGGAGTTCATGGCAAACCAGGAGGTCATTAGTTTAATCCATTGATTGGTGTCCTCCAGCTCTTCAGAGAATTCTTCTGGGTATCCAGCTTTTCTTTCAGCCATGACAGGTGGTTGGATAGGCAATGGGGTATGTGGTCAGCCAGGTGTAGGACTGGAGGTGGGACTGGGAGTCCTAAGGCAATTCTTTGGTGTACTGCTGGTGGGGAAATGGGTTGTTCTTCTAGCACACTGGCTAGTGATTCCAAGGGGTGATCAGTGGTGATAGGCAAGGGGTGGGCAGTTTCGAGGATGTCAACCTCAATATCTTCTGATTCTGGGGTGCTGAAATCTGAGTGATTTTCCCTGAGAGTTCTTTGTTGTTGAGGAGTTCTGGGATCCTCATAGGGATTAGCCCAAGGGAGGCTAAGTCTTCCAGTTATTCACTGAGGGTTGGAAATGGTGGGCAATCACAGCACAATGGCTGTTTGCTTTGGGATGAGCTTGATCTTTTGTTATGCAGGATGCAACACTGTCTTCTACCAGTGTGCCAAATTGGATCTGGACATCTCTGAGCTTGGACACCTCTGCACTAGTAATGATTCTGGATTCTAAAATGGGAGATTCCTGTGAGTGTTCAGACAAGAATTCTATATACATGAGATTGAGAAAGACTCTATGATGATTGTGCAGATCAAGCTGAGTAACTAAGATACAAGACACAGGATTTTCTACTGAGATTTATGAAGCATAGACCAAGAGTTACAAATGGAAAGAATGAGTCATGAGACATACAGCAAGGAATGCAGTGGAATGTGATAGAAGAAAGAATGACAAACCAATGCTGCATTGACTAAGAGATGATGACAAATAGGTGGAAGTATTGGATGGAAGTATTTGAGGACACAAAGTATTGGTAAGGAGACAATATCTAGAAGAGAGGCCTGAGTCCAAACAGTATGAAGGTCAGCCATAGAATGAGGAGCATATGATGGATGGCAACTATGAAGAGAAGAAAGCAAGGAGTGATAACATGGAAAAGATAAAACTGTAACACAGATACCCCATATGGTCACTTTCTGTTAAACTAGGTCGGACTAACTCCAGGAAACTCCAGAACTCCAGAGTTTGGTCAGACAGGACTTGGCTTCACCACATGTAGTGTGCCCTTGTATAAGTTCTGGTCCCAGATTTATAGAACAGGGTAAGTCAGAGGGTCAGAGGTCAGAGGAGAACTGTCAAGGTTCAAGTTGGAGGAGAGGTAGTCAAGTTTCATTGATATTTGAACTGAGGTATTTACAGGCTGGAGTACAGGATTTATATACTATGGAGAAATCAGATGACTAAGGAGTTCAGAGGTCAGGTAGGAGATGTACTGGAGGTGCTGTGAAGCTGTGCTCCACAGTTGACATTGCATGGAGGAGTCTAAATAGCAGAGCTAATACTAATATGGATAGAATGTAAATGGAGTGGAATGTTAAAGCATAGCATAGATACAAAAGGAAATCAGATCGAAGTTGTGCAGAGTTGGTATTGGAGTGACATTGAATGGTCAGAGTTGGACTTGTGGACCCAGGATATGACAGTATCTCCCTCTTAGGCCTGAATCCTTGAAGGCCATTGAGGATCACATGTCCTTGTTGATTCTGCTGGAGTTGGAAACAGAGTTTGAACAAATCTATATAGTCCATAGAATTGTGGTGCTTTTTTAGAAATCACCATCATGTCTGCCTACCCCAACATCAACATCTGATCCGATGAATGCCTGGCAGAGAACAGCAACAATGACAATGACCTGTGGAATGCTAAGGCTGCTGAGCAAAGGAGATGGGCCAAGGTGAAGAAGAAGGAGAAGCAGAGGAAGGTGGAGGAGGAGGAGTGGAGGTGAGTGATGGAGGAGGCCACAAGGAGGAGGGCCAAGGAGGTGGACAGAAGACAGGTGAGTTTGCAATACAAGGCATTGGTGGGGCTGACTGTGAACAGGCACAGCAGGTACAAGCAGAGCAAAGCTCCAGCAAGGGGAAGGTGCAGGTGGAGCCAGTGCCAGAGTGCCAGAGATGTGAGGACCAGGGGCTGGAGTGCACTCTCAGTCCCAGCAAGTCCACCTTGTGTGAGGCCTGTCACAAGGCCAAGACCAAGTGTGAGCAGCCCAGCAAAGAGAAGGCAGAGAGGAAAAGGAAGAAGAAGGTGGAGGAGTTAGAGTGGCCACAGAAGAAGGCAAGGTCAGAGGAGATGGAAGAAGAAGAGGTGAGCAACTGGGTAAGATGTGCCCAGATGATCATAGGGGCAACCTGGGAACTCCAGGACACTGTGAAGAAGCAGAATGGACTCCTGGAGAAGCTTGTTTACTTGAAGGTGGAGAAAGTGTACAGGAGGGAGAAGTCAGAGAGTGATGGAGAGTTAAAGGAGAGAGAGATGGAAGAAGTGGAGGAGGAGCTGGTGGCTCTGGAGGACAAGGCAGTGGGAGGGCTGCTGGAGTTTGGAGTAGAGGACAAGATGTAGCATAGTGTAGTCTGGCCATCTGTACTCTTATGACAGAATGTATGGCGATGTTGAGCAGTCAAGCAGAGTGAGGTCTGGACTTGTCTGGACAATGGAGATGAAACTCCTTGACAAGTTCCAAGGCATGACCAAGCTTGGTAGCAAGGAGCCAGGATGTTTCATCATTGGTTCCTTCATAGCTGGACCATTTGACCAGATACAACAGCTTACAGCTTCATCATCTGTGATCTATTTTGGAGTCAAGGATTTTGAAGATCTCGTACTCCAGTTCTCCATTGACTTCGACCAGAGGTGGAGGGGATTGGATGTGATTGGGAATGGTGTTGAGAGTAGCAGGCTTGAGTTGTGAGACATGGAAGACCAGATGAATGGACTTCATGCTTTCTGGAAGCCAGAGGGTAAAGGACAGGGAGCCAGCTTGAGCTATGATGGAATACAGTCCTAGATTCTTTTTGGAGAGTTTCTTGGATGGACGTGTGGAGCAGAAGTACTTAGCCTTGACAAAAACCTGGTCACCAACTTTGAAGTCCAGTGCTGGAGTTCATTTGACATCTGTGGATCCTTGATACCATTCCTGAGCAGCAGCTAACTCCTGTTGAAGGAATTCATGGAGGAAGTCAAGGTCTATGGAGCACTCTTGGGCTTGGGTGGAGGTAAGATCTCATTCAGGATGAATGGTGATATTGGGGTGATAACCCTTGTTGGCAAAGAATGGAGAGACACCTGTGGAAGCATTCAAAGCATTGTTATGAGTGAACTCCATGAGGGGCAGGAGTTCGGATCAGTTATCCTGCTGGTAGTTGCAATATACCCGGAGGTATTGTTCCAAGGTCTAGTTCATTCACTCTGTCTGGCTGCCACCTTCTGGATGGTAGCTGGAAGTGAAGTGGAGCTGGATGTTGAAAGCCTTTTCAAGGGAGCGAAAGAAGTGTGAGATAAACTCTGAGCCTTGATTGGAGGTGATGTGGGAGGAGACTCCATGTTTGGAGAAAATGTGGAGGAGAAAGAGTTTGGCTAACTCCAGAGATGTTACCTTGTTGTCTGTCAGGATGAATATGCATTGCTTTGCTAGGTGGTCAACAACAACTAGGATGGTGGTGTGTCCAGAGGAGGTGGGGAGTTGTTGAATGAAGTCTATGAAAATTGAGTTCCAAGGCTTCTCAGGGATGGGAAGTTGTTTGAGGAGCCCATAGGGCTTGTGTCTGGGGACCTTGGCACAGGCACAGGAGGTGCAGGAGGAAATGTATTCTTTGATGAAGGTCCAGATGCCTGGCCAGGTGTATTCTCAGTGAATGAGTTCTAGGATCCAATTCTGTCTGAAATGTCTGGAGAGCAGATGGTCGTGTTGGTACCAAAGGATGTGGAGATGGAGGTCATTAGCCTCAGGGACATAGATATGGACATCCAGCTGTAGGAAACCTTTGGAGTCAACAGTCCAATGGGAGTTGGAGGATTCAGGGGTGGACAGATGGATGGATGCAATAGAATTGGAGGGGAGTGCAGAGAGGATGTCACTGTGTAGGGATTCAATGTTGAACAGTGAACCAGCCTGAAGGACCAAAGCTGCTAGATATGTCACTTGGAGGGATACAGACAGTTGTTCATGGGTGAAAACAGGTCGGAAATTGTGGGGATTGATGCAGGTGTAGTCCCTATCCCCCTCTTTGGGATAGACATCCCAATGTCTAGTGAGGGCATCAGGCTTTGCATCTAAGTGTCCAGGGTGGAAGCAAATGACCATGTTGAACTGTGAAAGGAACTCCAACCAGTGGGCTTGTCAGCAGGTCAGGAGCTTTGTAGTGGTGAAGTACTCTAGATTCTTGTGGTCAGTGACAACATCAACCAGAGTACCAAAACCCTTGAGATAATGCCACCAGGTCCAGAAGGACTCATGAATGGTGAGCAGTTCCTTGTTGTGGGTGTCATAGTTAAGCTCTGGGGCAGAGAGGGTGTGGGAGTAAAAGGCAATGGGCCAGACTTCTTCATCTGGGCACTGGAGAGAAAGAATGCTGGTGATGGCATAGTTGGAGGCATCTGTCTTGACAATTAGTGGGGTGTCAGAGACCCAGTGGGTGAGGATAGGAGTGAAGGTGAAAGCTGTTATGCTGCAAGTGGAGACTTGCATAACTTCTTCAAGCACTCAGGCTTCCTCAGCTTTGGCTGGATGATGCTCAAGGTGAGAGAGCACCCTATTGCAGAGTGAACAAGCATGCATAGGTATTATGCTTCTACAGGCTTGGTGACCTTGATGGACTTGACACCGTTCAGTCAAACTTCAGATATGGTGTCGCAGCTAGGCAACACACAAGGACAAAGTGGCTTGAGATGGCAAGCACCACAAGGTCAAGATAGCTAACTTAGGGTGATGAGGCCTAAGAAAGATGCTTGCTCTACTTGCAGGAAGGTACAGAAAGAACAAGATATCGAACATGGTACATAGTAACAACTTAAGTACAGAGCTTGAGACAGTTAACAGCAGGCATATGGAAACAGATAGAAAGTTGGAGAACTAGGAGTATGAGGTAAAAATGATGACTAAAGTGCTGCAGATGACCGAGATATGGAATGTGAAGAAACTTAATAGAAGCCAGTCTCCAGAAGGCAGCTAAACCCAAGTCAGTCAGGGAAGTGTCCATATTGGTAGATGTATAAAAGGAGAAGTAAGCAAAGTGTAAGAAAGAGTATGAACATACATATGGCTCCTTGTAGTAGGCATTGGAACCAACTGTCTGTAAAAGCTACGATGAGATACCAGCAAGTGAAAGCAATAAGAAGAAAAGACAAGGAAAATTGTAACATTACCCCCTGGTTTAGATGAAACATGCCATGTTCCAGTCAATCCTTCACTGTTGATGGAAGGGTGATGAGCTCCGTTCACTCCTTGAAAGGGCAGTCATCTACAATATGTCCCTCTTCCAAACAGTGTGTGCATCATCTGTGTGGGCAGTGGTGTGCCCAGTGACAGGGGTTTTTCTTTTTACAGAATGGACATTGATACTCAGGGCAGGCGGCCCTAGTGTGAGTGGCAGCATTGCATAGGGAACACGGTAAAAACCAAGGATTAGCCATGTCCATTTCAGAACTGTCTGATGATTCGTTCCTGTGAGGGCTAGTGGGAGGGTATGGCTGGGTCCTCCTTTGTCTCTGCACAGTATGGAGTTATTCATTGCTATGGTGATCTTCACTTCTTTCTTCATGAAGGAGAGATGGGGTATCAGAGATGCGATTGATAAGAGGGGTAGAGGGTTCTAGGATGAATGGAATGTCTTCGAAGTATTCCCTGTATTCATCCTTGGAGAGATGAGGAAGGATGTTGGCAAGAAGTTTGTGGAACATGATAGGTTGAAGACTGTTGATGATGTCAGTGAGGCCTGCATTGTGGATGGTGTTTAGGAGGGACTGATTGGTTTCAATCAAGGCTTGCTTGGTGAGGTCCAGATGGGCAGCAGAGCTATACAAGGGGTTTATGTTTGCAAAGGAGGATCAGCAAAGAGTGAGTCTATGATAAGTGTGAACTCAACTGGGTAAAGTAGTGGAATGTAGGAAATGAAGGTCGTGATCGATAAGAGAAGTTAGGCCTGGGTCTTCAAGGCAAGCAACATATAGGTGACATTGGAACAGGAGTGGGAGGTGATGTGTACATAAAGGGATGATGTCAAGGAGGATAATTTCATTTCGGATGGTGGGTGATATTTGGGCAAATGCAGAAGGCAATGTTTCTTTGGGTGGAGGTGAAACTGTGTTATCTTTGATGCACTGAGCAAGTTCACGCATGGATGAGTGGGATGAGGTTGGGAATGAGGAGTGTGACATGTTTTGTTCTTTGTTATATTTGGTGACTACATCAGACCAGAAGTTTCAGGGGGTGTGGTTGCAGGAAGGAACAAAGTTGAAAGGGGCATGCAGTTCATCAGAGCCTGTGTTTCTTCTTATATGCTTTCAGCAAGGTTGAGGCTCTGCTGAAATTTCCTTCTGGTTCCCATGTGTCTTCTGCAGACAAAGAGCCTTTCCAGCGCACAAGATAGTGGCATTGCCTCATTGAGCCTCGATGACTCATGATGGCTTTGATTTCATATTGTTCTTCCCTGTCTATTTCTTCCGGGGGTGGTTCGATGAATTGTGTTCTGTATTCCTTCATGCTGCAGAATGGGGATAAGAGGAATACATGGAAAACTGGGTGGATTTTCCAGGTGGTTGGAAGTTTCAGGTTATAAGCCCATGGAGTTATTACCCTTTCAATGGTAAAAGGGCCAAATCTTCTTTGGGTAAGTTTTGGAGTTCTTTCAGGGAATCATAAGTTCTGTGCTTCTAACCAAACTTTGTCTCCTTCTTTCCATGAAAGAATGTGTGATTTGATGCAATTTTTCATTATTAGGGCTGCTTTTTCATGTGCAGCCAATGCTTCATTCCTGGCTTCTTCCAAGGTTTTCATGTGGTTTTTAAGTTTGGGGAGGAAGGTTTTTCCTAATGAAGGGTATGCCCTGGGTTCATAGCCCATCATAATGAAGAATGGGGTCTGTTTCATGGATGAATGGATGGAGGAATTGTGGGAGAATTCTACATAAGGGAGCATTCAGACCCAATTAGAGGATTGTGTGGTGCAGAACATTTGAAGATATGTTTTCAGTTCTTGGTTCATGCATTCCACCTGTTCATCCATTTGTGGGTGGTAGGCTGTGGAGAGGGATAGAGTATAGTCCAGGAGTCTGGCTAATTCTCTGGCAAAGGCAGATGCAAATTGTGAACCTCTGTCCGATATGATTATGTCATGAAGACCAAATCTGGTGAACACATGTTTGAAGAAAAGATCAGCAATTCCCTTGGCATCAATTGTTTTCATACAGGGGCAGAGAATTGCTCCCTTTGAAAGGCCATGGTCGACCATGACCATGATAGAGTCAAACCCTGTGACTGTGGGGAGATCTGTGATGAGGTCCACTGAGATCTGTTGGAAGGGTCAAGTTGCCGAGGAGGGGATAGGTGCATAGGGGGGTGCTGTGGGGTGTGTGTTCACCTTATTTGCCTGGCATTGAGGGAAACTGGCAATGAACTTTCTTACAAACATGGCCAGTCTGGGCCACCAGTAATCTTACATGATGTGGGTTTGCATTCATAGTACTCCACTGTGGCCAGCCATAGACATACAGTGACAGTGTTGTAGGATGTTGTTGTGGAATTATTCTGAAATGTATAGTCAATTCTGGAAGTATAATTGTCCTTGTTCGAAACACCAGTCGGAGAGTGGGAAGCGAGGGATAGGAGAGTTTTTCTCTTCCATTGCAGCAAGTGCAGAAAGGATGAATGGGTCAGTGTCCGATGATTTGGCGATTTTGTCCACAATGGCGAGAGTGAGTGTTTTGACAAACAGGGTGTCGAAGAGTAATGTGACCTTTGAGTTATCATCTTCGAACATTGCAGGGTAAGGGTACCAGGAGAGGGTGTCAGTGAAAGCCACTTGGGCTGCTGGGATGCTGACAAATTGGAGATCGAAATCTTGTAGGAATAACATCCATTGTGCTTGTCTGCATGAGAGTTTGTGGGAGGCATGGAAATATGTGAGATTTTTGTGGTCAGTGAAGACTGTTATGGGGTGGCCTGCTCCTCGCAGGTAGTGTTTCA
>JBBPKF010000741.1:0-10206 GCA_038089175.1 Binderoboletus segoi | reverse complement strand
ACCAGACATCCGCATGCTCGGAGGTCCGGGTAGGTGGCTTCAAGCTCACCCTGGCTCCCCGCACATCGTCATCCATCCGCCCGCGCACGTTCACGTCCGAAAAGGGGGACTTTTGCGTAACGTCGGACATGTCGATTGGCCGAGTCGCGAAGAAGACCTTCAGGTAGCCGACGTCGACATCCTGGCTCTCATCCAACGAGTAGGAAAACGGGGGCGTCCCTCCAGTGCCATATCCGATGGTGAACGTCCCGTTTCGCTTGAGCGGTGCTTCGGGATTGCCAGCGGCTGACTGCGTGTAGTATGCCACTGAAAACGGACGAATCAAGGCTAAGCGTGGAACGGTCGACGGGTTTGCTCACCTATGCTCAAGGTACTGATATTAAACAGGAACGCGTTCAGATACAAATCCCATGGCGTGTTGTTCGCGATCTTGATTCCGTAGAGTGCTTTTGGGACGACGTCAAAGTCGATCACGTCCGAATCACCAGAATCTGCCCGACGACAAAATCCAGGTCCATCCGGCGAAAGGAGTGGTAGTCCCCATTTATCGTATTTTTTATTGAGCAAGTAAAAGTCAACCACCACTTCATGTCCGATGCTGGCGCCCTGGTAGTCCCTGGCGAGTGAAAGAAACCAGTAAAAGTGCGCGGCGGAGCCCAAGACACGAGCGATGCTGTCGAGACCCGCAGTGTGAGGGAGTTTTGTCAATCCGAAGTTTTTCGCTTGCTGATCTAAAACCTTGAAAACTACCCGATCATTTTCCATCGCAACCTCCAACTTTCCCTCCTCCGCTCCGACCAGCCTGAATCGTTGGGAATCAGTGCTACACCCATCGATCTGTCGAAGAGCCCCCTCGAGGACGGAGGTGTGATAACCTCCCGAAGCCAGGTAGAGAGGTAATTTGCCGACACGAGTCAATTTAGCGGAAGACACGTTTGTGAGATGTGTATGTGTTAAGAGCGTGGTCTGGAAATCCTCGACCACTGCAGCGTCGTCAACGCTTGCAATGCCCAGGCTTTGATTTTGATCACCATAGAAAGTAAATTCTACCCCGCGCGAAACGCCGTGCGCTAGACCGGCACTGATGAGGCATTTTCCAGCATTTTGAACATCAACGGAATGGTAAGCCTTCCTGACGATAGGCACTCTTCCATCAAACAAGACTCGGTGGCGATTAAACCCTTCACAATGAGGATTCTGCCTGGATAGGTAGAATGAAGTAAGCACCACAACAGCTGTATACACTGAATGACTCGCACTTAGAAAGGTGTATGCGCTCAAGAAGCTGGGTGTAAGTGAGGTCATCAGCGTCACAGCATTCGAGAGCTGCAAGGAATGCACTAGTAAATTGACCACGCCCTGCATTTTCGTATGCCACTTCTTCCTCGCCACATGCTGCCAATAGGACATGTGACCGGAGACCATGGTAGGAGAAACCATTAGGGATTGACCCTACACGAGTTCCCCATATGTCGTCATCAAGAGTTGCAGGGATGTCATCATCAAGACGGACGGTACGAGGTGCATAATCTTCGTCGTGAAATCTAGTACCTGAGGCTGAATGACAGCAGTCGAAGATGACGGTCTGTACATGGTGGTCAGGAGATGAAGAATGAAGAAATGGGATGACACTTGCGATGTTGTCTCCCTTTGCTCTAGCGATATCCTCGATCAAAGCACCAATTGTGCGATCAGGAATGACGTTTGTGTCTTTATAGTCCTGAGGAATGAGGCACTGGATCTTGCTTTCAGGACCCCAGCCTCGTGGAGTAGGGAGCTCTCCCCCATGTCCAGCGTAGAATATCACGATAGGATCACCCTTGTTAATCCGTTGGTCGTCCCGTAAAGCTTTAAATGCTCGTATTACCGCATCACGAGTTGCCTTGTTGTCGTAAAGCGTGAGGATATTGTCTTTGGGCGCTCGCAATACCTCTTCTAAATACGCTTTTACTGCTTGCGCATCGGCGACGGCGCCATGAAGCCCCCGACAGTTGGCGTATTCGTTAATTCCAATGATGAGGGCAAACCTGCTAATACGGTCAACACTGTAGAGCGTGGCCTGAATGGAGTGGCGTACAACTGGCCTCGGTGTCTTCCAACATTAGAGGGTGGGCTGAATGCCTCAGAAACCAATGATGAACCTGATGTGTATATTGGGTCATCGTCTGGAGAATATAGTTTGTCAGGTATGTCACGAGTCGTGCCCATGCATGCACGTACGAATATTCATGGAGATTTGTGAATTGTTTGCATGGTACGATAGAGGTTCAGGCCTATTAATGGCTGGAAAATTCTGCATGGATGGATGGTAAAAAGCGAGTCTGAGTCTTACAAACAACCCCGGTTACGCCCGTATCGTTGGTTGTTGCATGGGAAACTAGGCACTGGGAATACTGAGGCGAATCCGGCGCCACTGAAGATCCTCTTCTAGGGAAAACACAGCACAAATGTCTGAGGACACTGAGCGAGCCCCCCATGCTTGAAAGAACGAGGCAAATTGCAGCATGCCGCCGCAGAAAGCTACAGTTCACGTGCTACCACGCGAACGCGGACATAGCGGCCGAATACCGTTGCCATTCGCAGTATTTGAGCATTATGCTTCCAAAAGGTTGCTTGGATCGATGTTTGACGTACTAGCTCACGCTTCTAGCTCCGTTCTCCCTTCACCACATCCATCCCCAGCCCACCGAAGCTAAGGGCGACGAGATCGGAGACAAGGGTAGGAGTTATTGACGGTGCTGGATGACGCGCCCCGGAACTCCATGATATTTCGATTGGGAAAATAAGGTAGTCCCGAGTGGTTGAAAAACTAGATAATGCACCAGTTAGTCATATTTGCGAGCTTAGGAAGCAGGCAAATGTACATACTTGCACCCATTATGGACGCTTCCAAATGCCACGTGTGCCAATAGCAGCCACTTTGGCGAGTTGTTTACATTAACGGCGGCTGAAACGCGAGCGGCCGGAACCCGCTCACCAGACTGAAGTGGGATAGTCTTTGAACGCCCAGCTGCTGGTTCCTGATTGGGTCCTCATGTACAACTCCACCCACTTCGGTCCACGATACTGCACTCGTGGTTAGTTGATCCGAAGCACAGATGATGTCACGCAACAACGAACATGGTTCTCGACTGCAAGTCACTGCTCAGCGACAGCGATCGGGAGAAGGATACGTGGCTTGTGGAATTTTCGGTTAAGGTTATGCGTATCTGCAATGGATGTCGTCCCGCTGGCAGTACGTCTTGGCATCACCGGGAATGCGGGAATATTATATATGCTCAAACGGACGTACGCCGCAAGTTCAGAAATGCTCTATACACTCCAAGCGATCACGTACTGCGATACACCAAAGCTGATTATATTTGGGCGCAGGATTCCGTTCAAAACATTGGATATCCCAAACATGAGCGCGAATGGTGCAGTTCAACTTGGACTAGGGAACCCAGCATCTCGAGATACCGAAAGCATGTTGGTGATGGTGCTCTCAACGACGAGTAATAGTTTCGTTTCACGTTTGATCTCTCCAACCGGGGTCTTCGCAATGAACCTGAACGAGCTTGCTAAGCCCTGGGGTGTGGCGGATGTACTTACCCTAACAGCCTTAAATCGACGGGTTTCAGGATATAACATCTCACTTACAAAGGTGGTACTTTTGGGTCTGGGTCCCTAAATTGATGAACCGGTTTCAGTCGCTAGTTGAGCGAACGGTGCGTCTAGGCCACCTTTGCGACTACAAAATGACCGACAGAGAGGCTCAAGCCCAACGGATCGGCAATCTGCTCAATGCCGGGAGATGCCGAGGTTCCAGCTACTTGGGACTGGGACGAACAACAAGAGTCGGATAAGCCACCTGGACGAGGGCTGATTTCCGACTGACCACATCAAGATAGAACATTCGAGCCAGGACGCATAACCTTCCCCGGCATCGCATACAAGTGTTGGCCCGCGCAGTGTGTCCATGTCATTTTTTTTTCACATGCGGCTAACTTTTCCCTCGGCCTCTCCCACTACTCCCCCTTCCGCCTCCTCGCCCCGACTCCTGGTGCCGTGCTTTCACCCCACAGATGCTTCCCTGTGGCTGACCTTCCTCCTGCATTTCCTCACCCCACCCAACTGATGCTTCTCAAGTTGTGGTGGCAACCGTTTGACGCCGCGGCTTTGCCCCGCTGATGTATTCCCACCTTTTCCTTCTATTCCAGCTTTTTACTTCTGCTGACATTGTTAGAACCCTTGTACAGAGTCGATGTTCACCCATACCAGAGACGGTATGGTTTTCCTTCGCGAGCCGGGAGCTTTCTGTGTTACTATATCATAAGAATCGATGGAAGACTGGAGGTCTGGACCTTGAATTCTGTTAGGCAAGAACGCGCCAGAACCGCTCGATGAGGCGATACTCCGATGAGTTGCTTTTGTTTTCGTTTTTTCCACCTAGATACTGGACGAGGTCCAAGGCTGGAAATCATCATTCCCCGAGCTATGATCAAGACCCGAACTGAGTCAGACACGAAGAGTCACGTTGCCAAATTCGAGACTACGGCGAGAGACGTGATGAACATCTCCCGTGTTGGCAACTCCACCCCCGTTTATGCCCCCCCCAATCGGACGTTTCGTGGATAATTGGCTTTTACTAAAGGAACAGTGAGAACGGTCATTGTACCAGCCATCCAGTGAAGGACGCATTCTCGACGTCATTGCATTTACCACGACAGGGCTTGGTCTGAGAGGCCACTGACGAGTCGATTTCTAGGTCGGTTTGAGCACTTTGGTCGCGGACAAGTCTCGTTCCACTTTGCGAGAACGGGTACGCATCTCCCTGCTCGGGGGAAACAAACATCTCAAGTTGACCAATAGAGGCAAGGATGGACCATCAGCATAGAATGGTCCCTTAAACGCCACCCGACGTGGTTGTGAAGAGGCGGCCATCGCATCGTCTTATAGCGCCCAGAATAGAGCTGCCATGTGGAGATTACCACTACCCTTCCCAAACGTCAAAGCGCAGTGAGTCATTGACAGTCGTAAGTATAGCTCGCACTAGGAAATTTGATGGGTCACAGCAGGCGCGAACACGCTCTATCCAATGGGGACCGACACTCTACTTCGCTACAGCCATCAACCTTGCCTCTGCACGACAGGAATCGCCATTGCGAACCAGATGTCTCGCCTTTCGAGACTTTCAGATGCCACTTTCCCAGTTCTTTCTCTGCCATCTGTGTAGGGGACTGCGTTGACATCCGCAAAGGGAGAGAGCTGCCCGATGTCGGTCAAATCGATAGCTTTTGTGGAGAAGAAAATGCCCAGGTATGCAACGTCGACATCCTGGCCAGCCTCCAATGAAAATGCAAGTGGGGATGTTCCTCCCAGCCCGTATCCGATTGTAAACGTCCCATTCTGCTTTAGCGGTGGGTTGAGGTTGTCAGTGACTGGCTGTGTGTGACATGGGACTACACGATGTCAGAGATAGCTCGACGAGTGACTAATCGCGAGTCTTACCTATGCTCAAACTACTGTTGTTAAACAGAAACACGTTCACATACAGGTCTACCCGTGCATTGTTTTTGAATTCAATCCCGTAGTATGTCTGAGTCGCACCCACGACGATATTGATTACACCATTTCGATTGAGTCCAGGTTGGATCGGGGTAAGGAATGGGATCTCGAAATCACAGAGATCGGGTGTGAGGCCCCCCAAAACTCTCCTCAACTGGTAGAATTCGACAGCCACACTGGGTTCCATGCGCTTCTTGTCCGCGAGATGGAGGTACCAGTAGTAATGCGAGGCGGCACGCAGGACGTGAGAAACATTTCCTAATATGGACCTGTTGGGAAGTTTCTTCACTCCGAAATCATTTACTTGCTTTTCCAAGCTGCTAAAAACTACGTGATCGTTTTCCGTCGCAATTTCCAGCGTTGCCTCTTCGGCTTTGTCAACCAGGCGGAAATTTGGGAGATTATGACCATTGCCCACTTCCAAGTCCCGAAGAACGCCCCCGAGGTCCGCAGAGGTCCCCCCTGGAGCCAAGTGGAGAGCCATTTTGCCCACGCGAGTCACCTTGGCAGAGAACTTGTCGTGGGTGAAATTCCTGGGTCTGTCGAGTGTGACTGTGGTATGGAAGTTTTCGATCGTATCGACCACCGGCGACGCAATGCCCAGTATTTCTTTTCCGCCATACAGAGTGAACTCCACGCCCTCCGAGATGCCTTGCGCTGAACCGGCGTTAACGATGTAATTTCCGTCGCCCCGGTCCTCGGCTTGGTAGCGAACTTGCGCACCAGCAAGTACCTTCACATCAAATAACACGCGGTGTTGATGCACTCCAACGCAGTGGGGATGTTGCCTGAAGGGTTTAAACGAATTCGAGGTAAGTATTGCGACGATTTCACATTGGGAGAACTTCGTACCTGTCCGACACGTGGACGTCCTCAAGAAGCTGGGCATAGGTGAGACCCTCCTCCACACAGTTTCCAGTCTTCAGTTTTTCCAGGAGTGAAGTTGTGAACCGACCCCGCTCGCCAAGCTCATAAGCGTACTCTTTCTCGCCACATGCGGCCAGAAGGACGTGGGACCGGATGCCGTGGCAGGCGAAATCCTCAGGAATGGAACCAGCTCGACCTACCCAGATCTCCATATCGAGGTCCCTGGGAATTTCGTGACTGGAATCGAGCTCCACGTAGCGAGGTACACCTTCGTCCTTCTCTCTGACGAGGCCAGCCGAATGACAGCAGTCGAGGATGACAGCCTACATGTCCGTAATGCCCAGCAGCCCGGAAAACCGCGTAGCACTTACGATGTTGTTGCCTTTCACTTTGGCGATGTCTTCAAGCAAAGCACCGATCGTGCGACCAGGAATTACTTTTTTCTCCTCGTAGTCATAAGGAAGTATGGACTGAACCTTTCCATCCCCCCAGCCTGTGTTCTGCGGCACATCGACTTGCCCCCCGTGCCCGGCGAAAAAGACCACGATGGGGTATCCCTTCTTGATGCGATCATTATTCTTTATATCTCTGAACGCATCGATCATCGCCTCGCGGGTTGCCTGGCTGTCAAGGAGCAGGGAAACCTGATCGTTAGGTACGCCGAGGAATCCGGTCAAATAGTCTTTCATCGCATGCGCGTCGTCGACCGCACCACGGAGTCCCCGGGTGGCATAGTCATTGATCCCGATGATTAGCGCAAACCTACGGGTATGATGGATCAGGGGAGGTGGATATGATCAGGCCACACACAAGTTGGATATATGTTCTGTAGAGCGTGCGAGATGCATTCGATTGCCAGAACCTGTTGGCAGGAGATGGTGTAAAACATCTGGGAGCCGAATACATGCCACTGGGCCTACGCACGAGATGTCCTTCCCCTGGTTCCAGGATCGGCGAGAGTCTTGTTGTCCATATGAGTCAGGGGAGTTGGTGGTAAGCTTTGAGAGCTAGTGTGTGTGTCCATCTCGGGTGGATGGATCAGGATGACAGCCCTTGGAGCTCGAGTCTCCCAGCTTTAAGGCCACTGGTTCGACTCATTACGGATCTGTGTGGGAAACAGCGGCTCCTGCCGCTCACCCCAAGCCAGCGCTTCAAGTTGATTGATCCTTGCATACACAAGAACTTGCTGTGTGTTGTAACGATCAAGTTCGTTGGGCACGAACGAAAGATGTATTGCCACATCACCCGCTGACAAAGTTTTCGTCAGTTGTACAGCACTCTCGAAGCCAGGGCGGAAAACCTTGCGTGATTTGTGGGCCCAGGGCCAGTACTGATGCTGCTTCTTCCTTGAAGCCTCGTGCGTCACGCGTCACGGGCCGCCCGCTCCACAGCCAGTGACAGTGATCGAAGCTCCAGGTAACGTTTCGACTTTCTAACACGTTCGCCTTCATTCTCTAGCTTTGCGACTCAAGGGGCCAAGAATTGGCAATATATCTATAGGCCATGTGGATCGTCCTTCCTGGGCTACCGCACATATTATCACGCCGACTGTAGACAGCAAAGTGAGTCGGAAGCGGCAGGTTGACAGATGAACGCCGTTTGTTGAAATCTTTCGTTGTGTTCTCCCGGGGTCCTTCAGAATGACCTCTTGCAAGCGCTCTGGAGGTGTCGTAGTACGGCGGTACAACAATATTTCTCCCACGACCTATCCTTCTTGGTACGACCAAGAAGACTATCCACGCGAGTCACCCTCCCGATCTCATTCCCCACGTAACTCCATTGATCATGATATATCCCCCTCATCTCTATCAAGCACACATCCATCATAAATACCACTTGATGCACTTGTTCGTCCCAGGAAACTAGGTGAGTGACGTCATGATGCCATTGTTCACCAAGTACATGGTTCCACTCACATTAACTTCCGGAAGCGATGTGTATTTATGCTTGTGGTTTACACGAGCGGAGCAATCCCATCCGTCCTGACCTCCAGTGCATCGGTATCTTCGCAGCAACTCCCCACGAGGTGCGCGATGCAGCGAAGACAGCCAAGTCTATCTGGCCTAGGCGCGGCGAATGCTCCGGCGGAGAAAATGGCGAGAACAGAGAAGAATAAGATCAAGAAGCGCATGTTTGAGGCTCTCCTGTGTTGGAGAGGACGATTAAAGGCGAAGTTATTGTGGTGCACTGGCGATTTTCCCCCTCTTTATATGTTCAGAGGGCTATCGGTGGCAGTTACGGGAGCCCGTAACCGATTCACAACCGATGTGATCACGCCTCTACACATATGTATGTTTCATTTCATTTTCGTTGTCGCGGGCAATCGGGCCCATGGTATATGACGCCACCGAATAGAACGGGTTGGAACGGGACGGAATGGGCTTTCCGGAACTCCCGGCTTCCTGAAAGTGGACAACGGTGAACCGTAGCATGTAGCTTTCACTGATCGACCACATGTTGCGTCAATGGCATTGTTATTCTGAACACATGCTATGCAGACAGCGCACCAAACATGAGGGACACTACAATCGACAGCGTACATGCAAACTATCCAGATGTGAATGAGTAATTCAGAGACCCACATTTCCATGTGGTGGGTTTGGCCAAGGACTGGGAGGTGACCAACGCTGACTAGGCTTCGACCGGCAACCATATCTCAGAAGGATCACATCGCCCACACTGCTAGTAACATCTCTCACTTCAGGCTGGTCAATTGTCTTGATTACACGATGAGACCCGGATGCGATGTGCGCACCACACCGCAAGTATGATGGAAGTGAAAGAAGAAACAGAAATTGAAGAGAACGAAAGAAAGAACATCGGGATATATCGCTTCGAGGCAGCAGTTCTGGAATGGTGCTTCGCAAGTGGGACGTACCACCTCCAACCTGAGCAAGCCTCGAAAGGCTGAGAATCGTGTGTAGCACAAGTCCACCACGTTCGCATGCTTCGACGGTACTCTTTCCTCCCCTCGACATACCTGTGTTAACTCGTCTGCTCGATGCAGTGGTGCCACACCTGTCATCCAGCGGTGATTCCACGCCGAATTGAGGACCTGCGCGCTCGCACGCTACAGTTTCAACATCTTATCCGCGTCCGGGTCAGCATGCGTACCCATCATCGAAAGAGGGATTCACTCTTATCGCGTATCAAATAGCACGCTCCCCTGGTTGCACCTTGTCGAAAGCGGGCCGTGAAGTCTGCTCTGTGTCGGGTGTGCGGCCGGTCCGGGCTTGCATGGTCGGTGGGTTAAGGTGGGAGTGAGATAAGATGTGGTGAGCGATTGGTATGGTTATGATAGCATTTTCAGGGAGCGAACATGACAAGCAGATCCGAGTCAGAGATGGGGGTGAGAAGACGTTTGACGAAAGTCTGGTTCAGGAATACGGCTGGCTGCTGCGTCTGTTAGGGCCGACCCACGCACCGAAGACATTGCGGTGTGCTGTAATCGGAGTAACTCGATGCGACGACGCGAGTTCTCGGGACGCCAGCACGGCTGAGCAGCGACGTCACCACCTCAACGCAGAGCCAGCGTACACTCGCAAAGCTACCAAGCAGGTCCTTGCCCACTCTACACCCGGCCGGATAATGATCCAGGGGGAGTGCCAATGAAAGCGTACTTGGTGTGGGACCCAGGTGCGCTAGTTCCGGCAGGAGAGCGATATGAACGAAAGTGGTACTGCAGCTCAGTAGCGTGGATCACGTCTCTTCTGACCAGAGGAGGATGCGGGGAGCCTGGGTCGTGGATCCGTGTAGGATATCACACGTGGGACCACGGAATCAATGAGCTTC
>JBBPKF010000740.1:0-10206 GCA_038089175.1 Binderoboletus segoi | reverse complement strand
CCAAGTGCTTCAAACTCCACTAGACAATCGCAATGGTCCCCTGCAAGGTGTTCGATTGACCCAGACCGCATCGTCCTACCAATGAACAATGAGCTCATAAGCACAAAGATGTGCCGTCAATTTGCGGCATTCTCGGCGGTGATTTCACACTGGGAGTTTTTGTCGTAACCGCGGCCGACGCACTTCATACACCACGATTGGATCACCCGTGGAGAATCCACCATCAGCGTCACGACTTGACCAAAATCAAGGGAGACCATGAACAACATGCCCTTCATCGAACGCGCGGCGAATCCCCCCTGGTGTCGCACAGATATTTTCGTCCGTGTGTCGAGCCCCCAGCCGTGCGTCGCGACCTTGGTCATCCAAGTCTGTTTGACTTGGACGCTAAAGATGAGGGCAGGCTGACGCGACCCGGAGACGGGCTGATTACCTTGGGCGCCTGAGATTTCCACTCCTCGGGCGTGAGCGAACTCAGCGAAGGTGTGGGGGTGCATCAGTACCGCACAACGTATAGCCAACGGTTCGCCTTCAACCTGACAAATACCCGCTCGACCGTGGGCCATTCGCTCGCTTCCGGAGGCACGGAAGACGCGAAAACAAGCCTGACTGTCCTGGTCATTGTGGCGCGTGCGGGTTTGAAGAAGAGATTCGAATACATGAAATCGGAAGTCCGTGTCGAGCGACCATTTCGGGCCGGATGTTCGGGAAAGTCGCTTGGGTGTTTCCTCCCCATGTCTTCGAGGTGAACTCCTTCGTGGTCGTGATGTCCCTGATTGCAGGGTCCAGGTCCACGGTATATGACTCAATGCGAAGACACATCTCACCAAAACCCGACCTGGCGGATGTCATTCACGTACAAGCCCCTAGTAGTGGCGTTGACGCTATATCATTTGGAGGTTTCAAAAGGTACCTACTTACTAGCTTGACGATCGAAACATTCGCGAGTCGTACATTGCCCAAGATGTCCAAAGAAATTCCAATTCGTCACGCCTATTTTACTCGAAACAATTTTCCTGCACCGCAGGTAATGCTCGACGCAGCAGCCGATACTCGCTTACACCGGACAAGTCACCTCAATCCCCCATCGGTCTCTCTTCGTCATCCACCGACCTCCTGTTCCGGCTATCCCCGAGCACCATCCCCGTCCCGCCAGCGCCGTGACAGGACCGTGTGGACAGGTCGAAGACAGTGTCTATCCTTGTTCCACATCTACACGCAACATCATGCACGTACAATGCTCGAATGCTCAGGATGAACCAGGATGGCCCCTGCAACCCATCCACAGAGTGGTTGTCCCATTAGTTTCCCCTATTTCTGGTATGGTGGTACGGATTCAAGTCCATTCCGACTACGTCTAAGGACGACTCAGATATTAACGAGTCCTAAGGCGTTGACGCCGTACTGAATATACTCTACAGACGTTCAGAATATCTTGAAGCTTGGCCATCAAAATATTGACAAGTCGTTCATCATTCAGGGTGTTCAAGCAGTGGTCAAGATATCTATTAACTCATCATGCCTTCTACGCGGAATGAAATTCCTGTGTCACGGGTAAATGCTTGACGAAGCAGCCCATATTTACCTACACCAAATGAGTCACCTCGACCCCCATCGATATCTCCCCGACGTCCTCCAGCCCCCCGTTCTGAATGTCCTCGAGCTCCATCTCCGTGTCGCTAGCGCCACAACCAGATATTGTTGACAAGCCAAAGCCAGTGTCAATACCTATCCCACGTCTACCTGCTACATCTTGTGCAAACAGTTCTCGAATGCTTATGATGAATCGAGAGGCCAGGATGTACGGAAATAATTGGGTGATTGCCGATAGGAATGGTGACCACTCTCTTTGCGTGGCAGACAAAATGCCCCCGATGTTACCGAGGAGCATACTGTGAGAGAATATAATTGTTAGTTCTGTTGGTGATCTGCAGCTCCGTAAGACGTACGCAACGAAGTAGAAAATCCCTTGCCTGGCCAGCAACTTCGTGTACTGGTTGATTTCCCACCGCTTGTTCACCCGGTACGTTTGAAATGATTCCCTGGCGAATCGGGCCACCACGAATATGCACAGTGTTGTGCCATGTGCAACTTGGAAAGAGAGCATCACCTTCGTCCAAATGGTTGGAATAGGCTGCAACGAACAAAATGTGTTATCAAGTATTTTGACAACGCTCACTAGCCAGCAAACAGGGGGTAGAGAACAGCCTATCAGTGTTGTATACCTTGATTAGTGATTAGCACACCTGATTTTAATACATTTGCCGAAGTAATGGAATTATTGACCAGGATGCAAACGGTCTGCAGGAAAAACGTGACAAGGAGAGTGATGAGGATTGACTTTGATTGGTTGCACATTGCCCATGCACGGAGGATCATTGTAACTGTGGTCACTGTCATAATTTCTTTTACCCAAAAATGGCATGCAATGACTCACAATCAGCTGCAGCAAGGAAAAGAGAAGATGCCCATTCAGCCATGATATGCATCATGGCACCTTCAATGGAAGCATCTATCAGTTGCATGCAAAATGAATCTATGAGTGAACATTCTTACAGCTGCGGATAGATACATATCAGTCGATGTGTGAGTCCCGAAAATGAGAATAGGATAATGTGTACTTCTATTATGGTGTATATACATCAGTTCACTTGTGTTGTTGGTTGACATACATACCTCTTTGGGGCCAGGCACAAAGCTGGTTCCAACCTCTCACAAGGTTACAATTCAATCAAGTTGCATCTCGAACAAAACACATACTGATTGAAGTGGTTCTGGTAAGTCATTTGGAATTAGCACTGTATGTGTTACAATTGCTGGACTCACATGACATTGTAAAGGCCAGCATAACAAGCCTGTAACATTTTTGTTCATGGCAATGCACCAACAGGTTCAATACATACGAGAAGGAATAGTGTTGACACACTGGTCCACCTTTTGCTCTATGGTCCTGTCAGGAACATGTACCTTGACAAGGATTTGATTTTTGGCTGACCCAAATGTATTCTATCTACATGGGTGATTGGTGAGCATTATTTGTGAATAGTATTGAGATGTGTTGAAGATCATACCTCCTTTGGAAAAGTGAGAACTGAAAATGTGGAAGTTGATGCACTTTGGTTGGAAGAGAACATATCCCAGCTACTCACTGTAATCGTATCCAACAACTGTAAGCAGAGCGACTGTGATAAGGATTTATTAATCATGCTTGAAAGGTGAGGACAAGCATACAAGCTTGGTAGTCATTCTGCTGAATACTGCTCAGTTCTGACTGTAAAGTGAAAGACATGGTCTTGATGTGCCACTAGTAAGTGACAATCCAAGTTGTGAGTGCGAGAAGATGTTACTTTCTAGGATGGCAGGGCCCTACCTTTTAAACCATGATGAAAGATCACCCACAATCTAATTGTGAATTTTGGCGAAGCACATCCAATTTACCCATCACTCGTCAGTGCTGATGCAGTGACTTACCAGCAATGGCTCTTTGTTCATCTGCTTTGTGATTAACACATTGTCTGCCCGTGTGCATCAGTTGATGTCTACTGCCAGTGTGGGATCGTGAGTTAGCAAACTCTCACTAGATGATGGCCAATTGTGAAGTTGATGAACTGAGACGAAAACCTGCAAGTCATGTTGAGATATCCATATTTTTTTGCATACAGATAAAGATCATTTCTGCCATCAATTCAAAGTCCATATGGCCATGTTGGAATCTCCATCACAGTGTTAAGTCATGCATGTGTGTTAGATGTGACTCAAATCAAGACAAGCTCCAGGGAACTTGCAAGACAAGAGAATGAATAATTATTCCAAACCTAGGGAAATATACATGACTTTGGTCTAATATATATACTAAGTAGTTTAGGGTAGGTCTGATGGTATGGAATGTGATAGAATAAAGTAGAAGGTTCTGTGATAATGTGATATATGTGACGAAGGAGGCTACATCATGCGTGATACTAGTGAATAGTGAAAAGTAAAAAGAGTCCTGACATTACCCCCTTTTCAAGGGCTGTTGTTCTCGACAGCTATGATACTCACAATTTTGGGAATGGGAGGAATTTCGAAAAGACTATCAGGATAGTGATTATATTTGGATCGGAATTCAAGAAAATTGGGAGATACGAATAGTCCAGTCGGATTTGGAAGTAATTGCCCTTGGCAAATGGGACAGGTACATCTGTGAAGATGCATTTGCTTTGTCGGTCACGGGGCTGTTGGATGACGCCTGTGGAAGTCTTTGACTGCTTCTTTGGCATGCTTTAAGTCGCTTTCTTTGAGCCATTTGTTCTCTTCTCTTGGAAATCCTTTCCAATGTATGAGATACTCGATTTTCTCTCGTCGTTCTCTAGAGTTGATGATATACTCAATTTCCTGTTCTTCTTGACTGTCCACAAGATCGGGCAGGGGAGGAGATGCTTTTATTTGACTAGGGAACTGCCCTTTGATATATGGCCATAGTTGACATTCATTGAAGACAGGATGAATGTGTTTCCAAGTGTGGTCGAGTCGAAGTTGATATGCACTGGTTTCTATCTTTTCAATGACTTTGAATGGTCCATATTGTTTGTCATCAAGCTTTTTCATCGGGCAATCCATTTGTATGTAGGATGTTTCGACTAAGACCAGATCGCCTGGTTTATACTTGGGCCGTTCCTTAGCTTTTCAGTCGTGGAATTGTTTCATGTCTGCGGCCGCATGTTCAAGGGTGTTCTTTGCTTCGTCTCTGGTTTGTTTCATGTGTGTGACAAAGTCTTTGGCTGCCTTGTTTCTCACCATCTGTCAAACGTCAGGATTTATAAGTGGTTGTTGCCCGTAGTTCAACATGAAGGGAGAGTATCCCATTGCTGATGTTGTTTTTTGATTGTGTGCAAATTCGGCCAGTGGTATCCAATCAGCCCAGTCTGTTTGGCAGTGATTACAGTAGATGTGGAGGTATTGTTCGATTTCTGCATTGAACCACTCTGTTTGTCTATCGGTCTGGGGATGGTATGCCATGGATGGATTCGCTTCCACTTTCAAAAGTTTGTATAGGTCGGTCATGAAGGATAATATGAATTGTGTTTCTCGATCGGAGATCACTTTCTTAGGGACTCCATGTAGTTTGAATATGTGGTCTCTGTAGATTGTGGCTACTCCGAGTACAGTTATGTTGTTCGTGATGGGAAACACATGTATCATTTTAGAGAATCGGTCTACTACAATGAGGAGGACATCTTTGCCCTATGACTCTGGCAATGGACCAACTATGTCGATGGATATCTCTTCCCATGAAGCATTTGGGATGGCATTTGGATGAAGTGGAGTGGTATGGTTTTTTTTGGGTTTGACTCGTTGACATATGTCATATCCTTTCACGTATCGTTCAACGTCTTTTCTGATGCTTGGCCAGTAGTAATTGTTGAGGATGAGGTCTCGCATTCATTGAGTGCCAGGATGTCCTGCAAGTGGATGGTCATGGTTTTCGATTATGATCATTTCTTGCAGTTTTTGTACTTTGGGAATGTATAGTTTATTGTCCCAGTATATGAGTCCGTCCCTTTTGTTCCATTTTGTTTCTGCTTTTTCCAGTCCATTCTTTGCAAATTGCTCTAGTTGGGATTGGTGTTTGACAATTTCTGCCATTATCAACCCTATTTGGTTCTTGGAAGCGTGCACAGCAGCAGCTTTTGGTGAGAAGAATCTTTCGGATAGTAGAATTTTGGCTTTGTTTCGTTTTCCATCCCCTTTTCAAAGTCTGGCCTCTGGGACAGAGGGTCTGCTGGGTTAGATTTGCTGGGTTTGTGCATGATGGTGAAGTGGTATTCTTGTATAAATTGTTGCCAGCATGCTTGGCATCTACTGAGATCCTGCAGTTTCCAGAAGAATTCGAGGTTTTTGTGGTCTGACCAGATTTCAAAGGGGAGGTGTGCACCAAGGAGATATTGTCGCCACTCCTGGAGTGCGAAGATGATGGCTAGCATCTCGAGGTTGGCGGCATGGTAGTTATGTTCTGCTTCATGTAATCCTTGTGAGATGTAGGCAATCGGTCGCCATATTCCATTGAGTTGTTGTGAGAGGATTCCTCCTAGTCCAATGCCGGACCTGTCTGTCTCTACTCGGAATGGTTTGTCTTTGACTGGGAGGCTGAGTGGGGTGGCTTTTACAAGGGCTTGTTTTAAGACGTCGAAGGCCTTTTGGCATTCCTCATCCCAGTTGAATTCTTTTGTTTCCGAAGTGAGGGCATTCAGGGGTTTGGCTGTTTTGGCAAAATCCTTGACAAATCGTCAGTAGAAGTTAAGGAATCCAAGGAAATCTCAGACTGTCTTTTTTGATGTGGGAATTGGCCAGTCAAGGACAGCCTTCACTTTTCCTTGGTCCATCTTTATTTCATTTTCACTTATGATGAGACCTAAGTACTCGGTTTCGGTTGTTTTGAATTCACATTTTTTGGGTTTAAGCGACAGTTTATTATCCCTCAAGATTTGGAGCACCTCTTTTACTATTTCCTGGTGTTCTTTCAGAGTTTTCGTGTAGATCATGATGTCGTCCATGTACACTATGACCTTTCCTCTGTTTACTAAATCTTGGAAGAGATGATTCATCATTGTTTGAAATGTTGCTGGTGAGTTTGTTAATCCGAAAAACATGACGAGTGATTCGAACAGTCCTCGGTTGGTATGAAATGCAGCTTTCCATTCGTCTCCCTCCTTCATTCGTATGTTGTTATATCCCCATTGTATATTGAGTTTGGTGAAGTACTTTGTTGACTTCAATTTATCAATGAGTTCAGATATGAGGGGAAGAGGATATTGATTTTTTACAGTGATTGCATTGAGTTTTCAATAATCCTGTATGGGATGAAGGTGTCCGTCTTTCTTTTTAATGAAGAAAAAGGCAAATGCAAAGGGAGATTTAGAGGGCCATATTCTGCTGGTTTTAAGGTTCTCTTTGAGGAATTTGTCGAGTTCCTTTTGTTCATCTAGTGTCAGGTTGTACATTTTACAGTCAACGACGTGGTCTCCTGGGAGCAGTTCTATAGCGTGATCCCATGGGCAGTGTGGTGGCATTTCGTCGAAGGATTCCTTAGCGAACATGTCTTTGTATTTGTGATATGCTTCAGGGATGATTTCTTCAAACGTTTTCTTTTTCTTTTTCTCACTTGCCACTATGGCTACATCAGTGGCTATGTTTCATACATACATATTGATGTCCACTTGGAATAGGCAGTCTCCTGTTTCTAGCTCATCATTCTTATCGTCTTCTTCTGTGGGGAGGAGACCCAGAACATGATCGTGGTCACATCGGAACTCGAGCATTCCTTGTTTTCAATCAATGTTCAGGTTGTGTTTCTCCAGCCATTCATGTCTGAGGAAGATGGGATTAGTCCCCAGCTGCATTACCACCAATGCAATTTGTTCCATGTGGTCATCGATTTGGAGTCCCATAATGATGAATTCTTTTATTTGTCCTCCTACATTTAATGATCCATCAGCATTATAGATGGGGATTGGCCTGGGTAATTGGTGCATCATCAATTGATGTTGTTTCACAAAGTTGGCGTCAATGGAGGATCCGGTGCATTCCAAGTCTACCAATGCTTGAACATCGAGGGTTCTTGCATCGGGAAGTTTTAGGGTGGCTTTTATCTCCAAGGCCTGTTTCGTGGATCTTTCAGATTTCCAAATGTATTGGGGTTTGTGTTGGAGATCTCAGATTACCCAGTGTGCTTCCTCGTCTTTTAACCCTTTAAGATCATTGAGGAGAGATCTGTCAACCTCAGCTTTTCGACTTTCATGGACGAATGAGCAGAGATGTGTGATGGCTTGTTTTTCATCTGTGTTGTCTACTACAGCCTTGATCCATCAGATGGACCATGGGTCAACTGTATTCATCCACAACCAGTCCAGGAGGGAGTGTGGTGCGCTGCTGCTCACTACTACAGCCTCCTTCTTTGGTCGAGGAAGAATCTTCATTACCAAGGGGGGCACTGCTTCTGTGCTCTTGGTTTCAGTTTTCAACTTAAGTGATTTATGGCCACCAGTGGATCCGAATCTCTGGGATGCACACTTAATCTCTGGGAGGGATTTGACTTCAATAATTTTAGGGATGCCTATTCGTTCAACGATAAGTTGAGCAACTCTGTCTCCCTTTGATATGTTGAAGTCTTTGTCTGTGTTGTTACAAAGGAGGACGATGATGTCTCCTCTGTAGTCAGCGTTGATTACACCAGCTCCAACATGAATCCCCTTTTTTGCTAGGCCACTTCGGGACACAATTCGCCCGTAAGTGTTGTTTGGAAGTGCTAGTTGGATATTGATGTTCGTGGTGATTTGTCCTCTCTTAGGGACTTTGGTGTTTTCTATTGCATACAGGTCGATACCTGCTGCATTATCAGAACCTCAGGTGGGTATGATTGCGTTGGGATTCACGTGTTTGATTGGAAGAGGGAAGGTGTTATTGGATAGGTCTTTTGCTGCACTCTGTTTCGAAATAGGAACGACTTTCGAATTATTATCTACAGAGGTACATGTGGGCACGGTAGTTCGACCTGTAACTACTGCGCGAGTCCAAAACCCGTCTCTTTTACGATTGCATGGATCTTCTCCATAATATCGTCACCATCTTCATACTCAATGATTTTATTTTGGAACGTAAATTGTCGAATTTGGCAGCAAGGGTGGAAGTGGGTCTTACATGACCACAGGGCAGAGCATTTGGTGCACTTTTCCTCAGCACGCACCTTGCCGATATCCATGGGGACCCCAGATCTCCCGAAAACACCGGACATGTTCGGACTGACATTCTCCACTTTCGATTGTGGAGCAGTAGAGGTAGAGGCCTTGTTATCGGCCAGCTTTGAATAATACTGGCGGGGGGTGAAGGAGGAAGCCCCAGCCTTCCAGGATCAGATCTCATGGTCCACCTGGTCAGCTCTGACAAGCTTGGTCTCCCATTGCATGAATGTCCAACCTTCCAGGGAGTGGAAGTAGATGCATTTGATCATTTCAACAATGGTCTGTTTGACATTGGCCTGGATGACATTAATGAGGGTTCGGGCATTTGTAATTTCGTTGTACTCGGCATCATCCATGAGTTGCCTGAGTCGAACGAAGTATTCTTCAACGGATTTGGATGACTTTTGTTTGTCATTGAGTAGTTTCTTCTCCACATCTCGGCGCAGAGAAGGGGGCTGAAAGGACTTGCTGAGTTCGGCTTGGAGGTGGGTGAACAAGTTTATTTTGTGTCATTCACGAGTGACATAGAGATCAGTGAATGCGCCTGTGGAAGTGCCAGCTTTCATGTACGAGAGGACAATCATGGTCTTCTGATAGTCTGTTGGTTCTTCTGGGAACTCATCAAGGTAGAGAGTGATGGAGTGCCACCAAGAGATGTATTTGGCTTTATTTCCGTCATATTGTTCTGGTTTCACCATTATTGACTTGCCGACCGGTTGCATGGGTAATGCAACTCGTGGCTTAGGTCAACTGACGACCAGGACAGCAGGGGTTGGTGGCGTTGGGAGTGAACGCCAGGCGGGAGAAGGATGAATTGGGCTGGATGAAGGGCGAGGTGGTGGGCCAGCGATCATGGGGTTAATGAGGTATGCCGTGTACCATGTGCAGTATCGTTCTTCAAACGATTGGAGATTTGTTTGGGTGAATCACCTGAGGATGTCGGCAGAAATGGATGGTGAAACTTGCCCAGGCTGGGAAGATGTGGGTGTCTCTGGGCGGTTCATTCTGTAAAATGATTGTGTGTGTTGGATAGATTCGGACAAGATGGCAGGAGTTGGGGCACAAGGCTCTCAAGGGTTGACATTTGATGCGGTGGTCGTAGGGCAAGAAGGGAGAAGAGGGACATTGGACATTTTTGACAAGACTACAGATATGCCAAAGGTCAGATCTGGGTGCATACACTATTACAAATTTCCTTCTTCCTTATCCCGTGGGCTCTACTCTACCGCTTTCACGTCATAGACAGTTGGGGACACACCGCTTTACTTCTATTGACAAGTACATTCCTTCTTTTCCAAACCTTACACTTGGCCCTCCTCTTGTACGTTTACCAATACGGATACTTCCTGCAATGACTCGGGTTTTGCTGCTTTCCGGATACCGGTTTCTATTGCCTTCTTTCATATTCCTGATCTCGGTAATCCGCAGCATCTTTAGTCATCTCTTTTACTTAACCTTCCGATTTCGCTGATGTTCCATCCAATTCCAT
>JBBPKF010000738.1:0-10208 GCA_038089175.1 Binderoboletus segoi | reverse complement strand
CAAATTTCCATGAGATGAAGCATCATGTGGCTCCACTATCAATGAGGGCAGATGTGTCAACATTTTAGCTTTGTATGTTCTGGAAGGCAATGGAGATATGCATTGATTGTCCTTCAGTTCTAGATACAAATATGGAAGCTAATTGGTGGAGAGGAGGTGTTGACTTTTCTACTCTCCATTTGAAAAATCCTTCAAGTTCATCTCTTTTCCTTCACCTTCTAAACAGGTTTGGAGGACCTGCATGATTTGGTCATGGGAAATTCCTTTTTCATTTCGAAGATGCTGTATATAAGATATCAGTGAGTTTTCCAGGTTCCTGCTGGTGGATGGTTCGGTGGTAGTAGCTTTTACATGGGTGAGATGATATGTCAATTGTGGGTTTCTGGAG
The DNA here is from genome assembly GCA_038089175.1 of Binderoboletus segoi. Lineage (NCBI taxonomy): Eukaryota > Fungi > Basidiomycota > Agaricomycetes > Boletales > Boletaceae > Binderoboletus > Binderoboletus segoi. The sequence continues at coordinate 9,820 of JBBPKF010000738.1, read as the reverse complement.
GATGATTTGTCTTTAGGGTGGTTGGAAGACCAGCATTCACTTTTCTTGCAGATAAAGCATCTCTTTTTGTAAAGAAGGGCAATTCTTTCCTCTGGTCTAAGATGGACAAAGTCAATGTCCATTGTGTTAGGGTCTTTAGTGACTTGATGGGAGACTGCTGGTACAAAGAGTTGCCTTTCTCTTCTGAGGGCCCTTGCTCTGGTATTCTGAGTGTGGAAGACAATGGCTTTGTCCACCCATTCTTTAATGGTGGTCAGGATGGGCAACATCATGCAAATTGATTGGAGAATCATTTGACTTAACTTGAGAGAGAAATAGTGGATTGATTATTGGTAATTTTGGCTCTGGCAATGAGGTTCTGAAATTCAACCAGGAATTCCTGAAATCCATCATCTCCAACTTTTTTATCAATGAAGTCACTTTGATGGAGGGTTGCCAGTTTTTCTCAAGCAGCAGATTCCATGTCATATGAATAAAAGGTTTTGATGAAGTTGGCAGTGAATTTGGCATAGGTTTTGTCAGCAGGTGGGATGTTGGCATTGGCTGAGATATCTAACCATTTCTCAGCAAAGGTTTTTTCATTTTTCTTGATGATACAACTGCATGCTACAGTGATTCTGGCTTTATCATCATCATAGAGTGGAGAGTTCATGGCAAACCAGGAGGTCATTTGTTTAATCCATCAGTTGGTGTCCTCTGGCTCTCTGGAGAATTCTTCTAGATATTCAGCTTTCCTTTCAGCCATGGCAGGTAGTTGGATAGGTGATGGGGTATGTGGTTGACTGGGTGGCAGGAATGGAGGTTGGGCAGGGGGTTCCAAGGTGATTCTTTGGTGTGGAGCCAGTGGGGTGACAAGTTGTCCTTCTAGTGCACTGACTAGTGATCCCAAGGGGTGGTCTGTGGCAATGGGTGAGGAGTGGGCAGTTTTGAGGGTGTTGATCTTGATATCTTCTGGTTCCTGAGCACTGCTGGCAGGTAGGCTGGTGTGAATTTCATGATGTTGGGAGTTTCTAGGATCCTTGTAGGAGTTAGTCCATGGGAAACTAAGTCTTTCAGATATTCTGTGGGGGTTGGAAATGGTGGGCAATTACAGCACAATGGCTGTTGCTTTGGGACAAGCTTGATCTTTTGTTATGTAGAATGCAATGCTGTCTTCAACTAATGTGTCAAATCAGATCTGGACTTCCTTTGGTGAGGAAGTCTCTGCACTAGTAGCAAATTGGTTCTTAAGTCAAGAGTTCCTGTATATGTTCAGGCAAGGGTCCTGTACACACAAGATTGAGAAAGACTACATGAGGATTGCACAGATCAAGCTGGGTAACTATAGTATAAAATATGAGGTTTTCTATCAAGATTGTGATGCATGGACCAAGAGTTAAAATAGCAAGTATGAGTCATGAAACATGCAGCAAGGAATGCAGTGGAATGTGATGGAAGAAGGAATGACAAACCAAAGCTGCACTGACTAAAAGATGGTAACAACATGGGCTGAGATAATGGATGGGAGAGTTAGGGATATGAAGTATTGGTAAAGAGACAATACTTAGAATAGAGGCCGGAGTTCAGACATGATGAATATCAAAAAAAAAAAAAAACCAAAGGATAAGAAGGATGAACTGAGGAGCAACAACATGAGAGAGATAAAATTGTAACATCTCAGTGCCCTCAGCATACAGTCAACCAGGCAGTGGTCTGGCCCCTCCCCCTCCAGATGACAGTGATGCATGCAAGGCTTGACCTGGGACTGCAGCCATGCTGGAGAGATCAGAGATGGAGACTGCCAGCTTTCAAGGCACCCCTGATGCACCCTCACTGCTGCCTAACCATTTCACTCCTGCTTGGGTCCCATGCCACTGCACACCCCTTTGTTCATGCCAGGCTTGCTTGCCTGCTTTCCTCATGCTCTCTTCTCTGCTGTCTCCACCTCTTTGTTCAGCTGCACATCTTACACCACCAGGCATCCCTTTTCTCCATTCCCACCAAAGTGGGCCTGATGGTCAGCTCCCCTTGTGCACACTCCACTGTCTCTGTCATCAAATGAACACTTTGTTTGTTTGGTTGTTTGGCCAGTCAGTCTCACCCCATGCCACCATGCCCCTTTTCATTCTCACCAAGTGAGTCCATCTGCTGTTACACTTGGTCTTGTGTACTAGCACCTGAGGAGTGATGGTCTCCTATCCAAAATGAGCAACATGTGATTGGAAATACATTGAATGGCTTATAACCAAAGTTGAGATGGTGTCATAGCAAGGCAACACTACAAGGACACAGCAAGCAAGTCAGTGCTCTTCACTAGGCCAGAGATGACAGCTAAGGGCAGTGACTTCTTAGAAGATGCTAGTCTGCAAGTGAGAAGTAGGTAAGGAACATGATGCACAGTAGTGACTTATATACAACTAGTGGCTGGTTAAGGGCTGGTCCATAGAATGTGATTGAACAAGAAAGAACTGCTGTGAATTGCACAATATAGAATGTGAAGGAATCTGATAGGACATTAATGAAGAGATCAGATAATGACTGAGTGCAAAGAGAACTCAGTGAGGAGGTAGATGTCTGAAATGGAGAAGGTAAAGACAAAGGAGAAGACATAATGTGAAGGCAAGTAGGCATAAGGCTATGAAGCCATGTAGTACTTCAAGTGTGAAAGTGTCTAGTAAAGAGTGAAGAATATAAGTACAATAGTAGGATGTGGTATGGAAGAGGGAAAATTGTAACATTATCTCCTGAGTAGCCTGGAGACTACCAGACTCCAGTCAGTCCCTAGGCTCCATCACAAGATGGGTTTCCTCATTGAATGGGCAGTCATCAATGATGTGTCCTTTGGTGCTACAGTGGCTGCAAGTATGATATGGGCAATGTGATGCCCAATGGTAAGGCTGCCAGCATTTGCAGTAGGGACACTGATAGTTGGGGCAGCTAGCCTGGAGGTGGCCAGTTTCATTGCAGATGAAGCAATGCCATTCAGGGGAGAGGGGAGACTTGGCTTCAATGTCTTCCTTTCATAGGGCTTTGTGGTCTTCCAGCTCTGCTGGTGTGGGGAACCACAGTTTTCTATGATGGTAATATTCCTTTTCATTGTTTTCCATACTTTCCAGCTGGTATTCCAGTGTTTTCAGTAGTCCTGGTATGTTTTCTGGTGTTTTCTGGTGTGTTTCTAATCTGGATTGATCTCTGCTGGGCCTGGAAAGCTTTCAAACTCACTGGGATAGCTTTATTGTGTCCAGAATAGGCTAGATAGCATCTGGATTAGTATTTTACATATGCTTTCCATTCTGTCAAGTGCTGGAAATGCCCACACTATAAAGAAATGTACTTATTATTCTGAAAATATCTTTCTTTTCACCAGATTTTGTTATGCTGCAAGTCAGAGACTTGCTACCACCAAAGTACTTCTTGGCAAGACAGCTGTGGCTGGATGACATACAAGGTTAGAGAGCACCCTATTCCAGTGTGAATGAGCTATGTGGGCAAGACTCTTTCATGAGATTGATGACCTTGACAGACTTGATACTGTTCGGTTGAGTGACAAGGTTACAGTGTTGCAGCAGGACAACACTTGAGAATACAGCTATGTGAGACAATGCATACCACAAGGTCAAGATAGCTAACTTAGGGTGATAAGGCCTAAGAAAGAAGATGCTCTGATTGCAGGGAGATACAAAGAGAACAAGATGTGGGACATGATGCACTGTAGTGACTTAAGTACACAGGAGAGATACATTGAGGGCTGGCATAGAATGTAGAGGAATAAGAAGGAACAACTGTGGATGATGCAATCTAGAATGTGAAGGAAGGTAAAAGAACATCCACAGTAATGTGATGGCAAACTCGATGGAAGGCAAAGGAACTTGACATAAGATGGCATGATCTTATGCAAGACTGTGCCCATATGGACTTAGTGAGGAGGATAATGTCCATAATGTAAAAGATATAGAAGAAGAAGTAAGTGAAGTGTCAATACCAGAATAAACGTACAGGTAGCTCCGCATAGGACATGGCATAGCCAAGAGTCTATGAAAGTAAGGGGAAAAGTATAGTGCATAACAACAAGAAAGAGGATAAATTGTAACAGATTTGTGCCTGGATTCCATTTAACTGCTCATTATTACTATTCTCATCATCCTCTGCATATTCCAGGTCTTCCTGAATGTCTAGAACATCATCTGACAACTTTCTCATGGTCTGAAAAACTATTTTCTAGTCTGCAGAAGGCATTTTGGAGTTCACCATCATTAGTGGTGCACTTCCAGTCATTCATTTGCCAATTAGTGTACTTGAGAATCCCTTGGAACAAACAATTTAGCAACACTTTGTCCATTTTCAACCAGCTGCAGACAAGAGAGCCTTACAGCTCTTGAGTCCAAAGCAATTTTATTACTTTACACCAGATCAACACATTTCACCTTAGGTCAGATGGGGTGGTTACCACCTTTCAAGTTGCAAGTAACTGGGTTGAATCAATTCACTTTCCAAACCTGGAAACACATGGGGTGAAACTGAAAAGGGACAGAAGAAAGTCATTTGCTAAGAGGGATAGGAGGTGGAATGGATATTGGGATGTCGATGTCAGGAATGGATGAGATTTTGGCAATTTATGTAGCATAGTCAGCCTCCAATAGGGTTGGCAGGAGGTTAATGAGTAAATTGTGGAACATGTGTGGATGCAAGTCATTGATGATGTCTGTGAATCCTACATTGTCCATGACTGAGAGTAATGACTGGGTGGTCTTGACCAAAGATTTGCCAGCTAAGCCCATTCAAACAGCATTGGCAAAGAAAGGAGTGATGCTAGAAAAAGAATTGCAAGACAAAGCTAGCAGATGGCATGTGTGTATGAGTCCAGGAAGTGTATGGGAAGAGATGAAGAATGGGGAGTGCTTAATTAAAATACATGTCTGGGGTCCTCAAGTACTGCTATAAAAAAGTTGTGATGTTGGATGGGTGAGAGTCTATTGATTTATAAGGGAATAAATTTGGGGAGGATGATGCCATTGCAAGACATAGTTCCAGGGACAAGTGAAAGCACAGACAGGAATGATCTTCATATTTGAATGCAATGGGAGAAACAGTATGATCACACAGTCTGGTGGCTAGTTCATGAGTAGAGGAGGATGGGGATGACATTGAGAAGGAATTGACTGAAGGTGTTATAATGGAGGAGGTGTTATGCAGGGTGCAACACAGTCTTCAATAGTGTGCCAAATCAGATCTGGATGTTCCTCTTGAAGGAAGTCACTGCACTATTACTGAGTGGTTTCCGACTTCAGCAGATTGAAGCAATTACTGCATGTGTTCAGACAGGAGTTCTGCACATGAGATTGAGAAAGATTGCATAGTAATTGTGCAGATCTAGCTGAGTAACTATTGTACAAGAGGTGAAGTTTTATGTAGGGATTCTGAGCACAGACCAGGAGTTGAAGGAGGGAAACATGAGTTACAAAACATGCAGCACAGAATGCAGTGGAACATTAAAGAAGAATGAATTACAAACCACTACTGCATTGACTAAGAGGTAGTGACAAATAGGCTGAGATATTGGATGGAAATATTGGGAACATGAAGTATTGATAAGGAGACAATATCTAGAAAAGAGGCCTGAGTCTGGACATCACAAAGATCAACCATAGCATGAGAAGAATATGATGAAGAGCATCTATAAAGAGAAGAAGACAGGGAGTGATGACATGAGAGAGATAAAATTGTAACAAGGTCATGGTTGTTGTGAGAGTGGCTGGAGCAGGAATGGTAGTGATGAGCCCAGGGGTTACAAACTCTTGTTAAGTGGGTGTGCATTTCTGTGGCCTTGTTGATAAAGTCAGCCAGAATTGCCAGTTCTTCTGCCATGATGATAGGAATCATGATATTGATGTCCAGTCCTGCAGCAAATTTATGTTTTCTTTCCTGCTTGTTAACAATCTTCATGTGATCAATGATGTTGCATGCCTTGGTTATGTATTCTTGGAACCCATTGTCCCATTCTCCAGTGTTATTCTTTTGATGGTGTTGCTTTAGTTGATCCAGTTTAAAACAAGCATTCAACACAGTGTCAATTGGGTAGAAGGTGGCATTGAAGTCCTCCACCATTTTGTCAAAGGTTTTGTTGGCCATGGCAACCATGCCAGTGGTGATCTTGTCATATCAGTATTTGGCAAACATGCTGCTATGTCCTGCACCCATACAATTGAGGGTGGTCAAAAGTTTGTTTGCATTGTCAGCAAACAGTGCTGCATTTATGTTGAAATAGGCTTTCATGGCTTTCCGCCATTGTTGTGCATCCTCTGACTTTTCAGAGAATGGTTTGGGGATGGGCTGGGTGACCTGGTGGAGTACAAGTGTTGGAGATTTGCTCCAATGAGATGTCTTGTTATTTCCAAAGATGAGATGGCAGGCATTGATGGGCCTGGTGATAATGAAGCAGTTCCTGGAACCCTTTCAGTGCTTGCTGATACAAGAGGACTTGTGTAGGGGTGGGATGGTTAAGGTTGGTGAGGTTGGTGAGAGGAGGGAGATGCCCAGGGGTCAGATGATGATCCATGGCTGATGATACAACAAGGGAATTGATTAACAATGATGACAATATGTGCTCAGCAGGACAACACCTGAGAGCTGGGGAAGACCTAGTTCTTTTGTTGCACTTGGTCTTGCATACTAGCACCTAAGGAGTGACAGTCTCCTATTCGAGGTGAGCAACATGCAATTGGCAATATGTTGAATGACTTATAACCAAAGTCAAGACAGTGTTGCAGTAAGGCAACACTACAAGGACACAGTGGGCAAGTTGGTGCTCTCCACTAGGCCAGAGATGATGGCTAAGGGTGGTGACTTCTTAGAAGATGCTAGTCTGCAAGCAAGTAGGATTGCAAAGTGAGAACTAGGTAAGGAACATGATACACAGTAGTGACTTATATACAACTAGTGGCTGGTTAAGGGCCAGTCTGTAGAATGTGATTGAACAAGAAAGAACTGCTGCAGGTTGCACAATATAGAATGTGAAGGAATCTGATAGAACATCAATGAAGAGATCAGATAATGACTAAGCACAAAGAGAACTCAGTGAGGAGGTAGATGTCTGAAATGGAGAAGGTAAAGACAAAGGAGAAGACATAATGTGAAGGCAAGTAGACATAAGGCTACAAAGCCACATAGTACTTTGAGCATGAAAGTGTCTAGTGAAGAGTGAAGAATATAAGTACAATAGTAGGATGTGGTAAGGAAGAAGGAAAATCATAACATCATGGGCATAATGATCCATTCATACAGCCCAAAGGGAATAAGAGTGGCCATCAGGTGCAGTCTCTTGCATATGCTCAGGCCTTCCAAGGCTTGAAGGACACACTTATCAGCCCTCGCTGCCTTACAACCATTGACCACAACAATCCTGGGAACAACCACATCTTTCTCACCTGCCATGCATCAGATTACTGCACTGGTACCATCTTACCTGGAGTGAAACTTGGGAGACTGCTCAGCCCATGGCATTTGACTTGTGGCAACTATGTGATGCAGAACAACATGTAAACCATCCTGTCCATGAAAAGGAGCTTCTCACCATCATCAAAGTCCTTAAGAAATGGCACATCAAACTCTGTGGGGCTCCCATACAGGTATAACTGACCACCACACCCTTGAGAACTTCCAGATGCAGAGAGATCTCAGACATTGACAGGCATGCTGATTCAAATATCCCTCTCAATTTGACCTCACATCCATTATGTACTGGGCAACTACAATGTCACCACAGATTCCCTTAGCTGTATCTGACTTTCACCTGACCCTAACAAGATCTATTCAATATTGATGAATGCCATTATCACTGCCCAGCCATCAGACCCTGTGTTAGGACCTGAGCTGACACCACTGCCAAATGACATACAAGTCACAAAGGCTACCACCCTGCACATTTGTTTGGATAGAGAACTCATGTGTGATATCCTCCTGGGCTATGCTAATAATTCATATTGCAAGAAACTCTTCTTCCTTCTTGGGTTGTTCTATGAACTTAGTGAAATTGGTGGCCTTCTCTACCTCACCAGACATCTTGTCATTTTCTGAGTTCATTTCCTTCGTGAATGCATCTTTTGATTTGCTCATTATCTTCTTGGTCCCTTTAGTGGTGTCAAACCATATGCTGTGCTGTGTTCTTCCTTTTACTGGCCCTGCATGAAAGCTGACCTCATGGAGATGTACATTTCTTTCTGTTCAGGTTGTCTATACAATAGGGATACCACCTCACTACCCCCCAGACTTGTTACAATTTTACCTCATTCATTGCATTGCACCTCACTTCATTCTCCTAATAGATGGACTATACCAACTCATCCTAGTTATATGGTATCTTTTCATCCTCTATGGACTCAGATCTCTATTCTAGATATCATCTGTTTATTGATATCTTGTGATCCTATCTTTCATCCATGATATCAACCTTTGGTCAGTTTCTTCTAGTAAGCTGCAGCATCAGTTTGTAAATCCTTTTGTTCCTTCACTTTTCACTGCATTCCATGCCACATACTTATGACTCATTCTATTTGCCTCTATTGATTTCTTCCATGTTTATAAACCTCATCCTGTACCCTAGTATAACTCAGCTAGTTCTATGCAATCATATGCTTGGTATCTAGCATTGCTCAGTGTGACCCTTAACTCCCTTAGTCATATAACTAGTGGTCAGTGCTGTATTGCTGTCACTCCCTTGTAGTGTTGCCTTGCTGCAACACTGTTGTATTGCCAAGTATGCTAGACAACTGAAGTCTGTGTAACAAAAGAACTAGCTCATCTCCACTCCCTGTTACTCAATAGAGGAGCCCACCCCATCCACCATCAACACTTCACCATCACTGAACTCTTGTTAGATCACTGGGGCCAGATCCTCATTTGACCCTTGGGTGAACTCTCATTAGGAATGCTCACTGACACCTCATCAAAGTAAGTGCCCATACACCAGACCCCTGATATCTACCTTGACTGGTGCAGTCATAAGGACTAACTCATTCCCTGCTACCACTAACCCACCACCACTTCCTGCCTTGGCTGCTGAGCCCCATCAGGAAAGGCCTGTTATGCTGACCTCAGTTGTCTAGTGTACCAGCATTTGGGTGGTGTCATGGCAAGGCAACACTTCAAGTCTTCAGCTGTGAGATGGAACAGACCACTAGTGAGATGTCTTGGACACTCAGGTGGTCACATCAAAGGATGCCAGATACTGAGCATGCTATTGTGCAGAACTAGCTAAAGAACAGTGATAGTACATAGCAACCTTAAGTAGTCCTGGGTTTGTTTGTAAGCCAAAACAATGCATCAATAAAAGAAAGACAAAAGAGGAAAATAAAAGAATATCAAGAAACACCATGAAAAAGAAGGTTAGTAAGTGAAAGATGTCCTGAATAAAAGTACATGTATAATTGCCTAGTGAATCAGATGAAAGATGGAACACTGCATAGCATGAGAGAGTTTAGAAAGGAGTAAGTTATCCATAATTAAGTAGCTGAATACATATCCCAAGGAAGAACAATTGTAGTATCACAAGAAGTCCTAATAGCACCCAGAGTGTCTGTTCAGAAGGAAAAAGACATAGTTGCCTGCCAACAGAGAACATGATGAATGAGATTTGTAACAAGGCACACCCTTAACTTTGCCTGGCTACTATTACCTCAAATTGCTGCATGCCCCATCTTTTCACCTTCACCTTTGCCTTCATCTTCAGAAGAATCTCCCATCATACTTACCCCACCACATATTCCAACCTCACCACCAAGAATGGCTGAAGTCAAAGCTGCCCTATCTGATACCTTCTCAGGAAAATCAGAAGATGCTCTATGCT